>WUAW01006873.1:31961-43916 GCA_017165845.1 Thaumetopoea pityocampa | reverse complement strand
CCAGATTAAGGGGAGACTATCATAGGGTACCTTTAGGTAGGCTAGAGCTACTGTTTGGGCCACCGCTGAAGGTACTTCAAACTTACTAAGTGATCTTGGTCAGTTTAGATTTTTCATGTATCATTATAATTAATACATACATATGTACACTCACGCCGGTATCCCATAAGTGTAGGCAGAGACCACAGTGTTTGCCACATACCACGATCCTGACACACCTCTCTCGCCTCATCCATACATATTTTCATACATTTTTGTAGATTAAGGGTGCTACGAACTTTGCCTTTTTGGAACAACTTGTTGATATGGTTAAAGTAAGTTTTTCCTGGGCGCCCTCTTCCGACACTGCCACTCACATTTGCCCGGTATATTCGTTTCGTCAATCGAGTCTCACTCATTCTTTCTAAATGACCAAACCATTATAATTAATAACTGTATTAATTATAATTATAGTGATAAGGACTGCCTTATCACGGAAAGAAACTGATCATATCGCTCATCCAATAGAATAATAACGTAATTGCAAAAAAGTTAAAATTTTATTTTGTGTTTAATTTGGATGATTTGTTGTTTAATATGGATTTTTTTCGAGAATGCTCAAATTATTAATAATAATCTATAAATATATTATGAAAAGTCATGATAATCGATATGATTTACGAAATGGGTATAATCCAATTATAAACTGAAACGCTTCTTCTGATAAATTGCAAAAATGTAATTACGTCATTGTTCTATTGGATGAGCGATATGATAATATAATATTCTAGACACGTTCACACACATTTATCCAGTCCCAAACTAGGATTCCCTGTATCTTGGGTACTAGCCGACGGTATACATACTTATATAGATGAATACTATACATAAAGAAATAAATATGTCTGACTCGGGTACAAATATTTGTGCTCATCGCACAAAATTTGTCCCTACCAAGCTCGAATCTGGGACTCATTGACACAGAAAGCAGGGACACTGCCTACTGTGCCAATCAGTCGTCATAGCTTTCTTCAAGAAAGTAATTGGAAGTAATTGAAATTCTTCAATAGCAACAACAGTTAAAGATTATTTCTTTGACACAGTGTTGTTTTCACAACCAGACTTGTCTTCTTTAGACTCGGAATAATTTTGGACTTGTTTTTTTGGTAGTGTCGTTGTGTTAAGCCGATCTAATCCATTTGCAGTTGCATAAAATCCTTAACGCCGAACTTCGTTGCGAGCCAAGAGTCCGCGAAGATCCGGACGAGATCTGCCAAGCGGCTTCAGAAGCCGAGAATGGATTCTCACATAGCGGAAATGATACAATCGGTGACGTCACCCATCAGAATAGACAGACGGATTGACAGGCGAACGAAAAAGGTATAAATTTGTCTAGTGTAGATGTCAACTTTTGAAAATTGATTATTTCTGTGGTATTAATGGAAAAAGGTTATATGAGTCATCTGTTAACAACGAATGATAGTGTCTAAGTTGTGAGATGACTACATTCAACTTATTCTTTTCAATTTATGACATAATTCAATTTGTATTTAAGTAGAATAAAATATAAACATACAACTTAATCATCTTCAAACTGTTTATAACTTTGTAACTCATCTTTTTTTTTACCGTTAACATACATCGATGTTTTAAACCCGTGTTTGTAAAAAACTTTTTTGTTTACAATTTGTCGACTAATCTCCCCTTTTCTTTGACACCACAGATTTAATAATCTATAAAAATCAATTATTTAATCGATTTCTTTTTATAGTTGTGTAATATAAACGTTTCTTAGGGTTAAGTGGTATACCTAAATGCATTAAATTTGAATTATTTGTACAAATATTTCAGTTGTTTGACCAAAACAAAATCAAATCGAGAACTGAACAAAGGAGCTATGATTTTTTTTTTCATTTTCTAGAGACCAAATTGTTGACACCATGTTTAAAAATTAAAATTAATGACTTTAATAATAATGGTATATAATCGATGAAAAGCTCAAAACAATACAAATATGGGAAGGAATCATTATTAATTAATTTATTTTTCTGTTGGGGTAGTTAATATTTTTTATCTGTGAGTCACGTGATTGGACACGCCAATCAGGAAACGTGACGTTTGCGTTCAATAAATATACGCAATTAGGTTACCGTTGTGATCAGATTATCTTTTTTTTGGTATGTTACTACTTTTTATAATATTATAAAATCCTGCGCATTGCACAGCACAGCATCGATAGTAATTTTTTACGTTCATATCTTAACACGTTGAGCGCGGCGCCGGTCATGCTGTCCCGTCCGTTCAGCCAGCGGCGGGCGAACTCTTAAGTATGCAAACGGCAAAAGGACGATGCAATCATTTGCCATATCAATGAGAAAAAAAAAATTGATGTGTTGTTTTCGTCTCTGAAATTAAAAAAAAAAGTTACTATAGCATTACTCTCAGTTCGTAGTTTCATTCTCATACCATCAAAATTTATTGGATACTGGTCTTAGAACCGCAAATATTTGTACAAATACCACACACAGACAAGAGAAACAGCAATTCTTTTTGTCATGTTTTGTCCTTGTTACTCTTAATGTTCAGTAGGTGTATAGAGGAAAGTGGCAAATAATAAAATAAAGAAATTTTGTGAAATATATAATTACAAAAATAAATTAATCTCTGTTTAACATAATATTCATTAAGTTATCAGAAATATCACTAATAACTAATGTAACTAATGCAGAAATTACATATCTCATTAATGTAGCACCGTTGACTTTTATCGTCTCAAATAAGTAACTAAGTTCGTCTAATTAAAAATAATGATTTGTATGAAAAGTTAAGAATCAATACGTCCATCAGTTTTAAGTGAACCTTCTACATAAGTGAGATTGTTATATTCTTGTGTGTACATATGTGTTGTATGGTTAATGCCATGGTTTGATTCGTTCGCGATTGTTTTATTGTCCTATTTATAGTGAGCGACATCTATGGGCCTGGATTAGCATTTTAACTGTCTTTTTTTTACATGGATATCTTAAAAAAAAACCCAAAAACATAATTTACACGAGTGAGAGTCGAATTGCGAATGCCGAAGAGAGTAAGCGTTTGCATGTCAATCTTTCGCGCTCTAATGAATGATGTTTTTGAACGAGAGAAAGGGATAAAGTTATGGACATAACTACATACTATAACAGTACATAGGCTCAGTCCTGAGTGGAGCACGTATTTGGCAAGTTGCTTCAAATCTAAAACTAATGCTAACTCTGCTTATTTAAATAAAAGTATTTCATGTAACTTTATTACAGATTATAATAATAATAGTTTTTTACATTCGCGGCGATTTAATACGCAAACTACCCTCAAATACAATAATAAATAAGAAGTTTGAAGGTAGGTTTTAAATCTTAAGTATTGTTATAGTTGCCAACTTGAGTTGCGTGCACAAATCTAGTTTGTTTGGTTCTTAATTTCTTTATTCACTAATTGGTTTAGTGGCGCTGACCCCGCCTTTTGTGCCAATTTGTCCCGTGTTCGAATCCAGATAAGAACAAATTTTTAATGAGCACGAATGTTTGTACCCGAGTCGTGGATGTTTATCTATATATGTATTAGCATTTATCTATATAAGTATATTGTTGTCTAATACCCAAGACACACCGAATCCTAATTTGGGACTAGATAAATGTGAGTAATTAATGTTTCTACAATTAACCGCTAATTGAATGAGTCGGCTAGCATTACGCTGCAAATAATTTGTGATTAAATTCTAGTTGGTAGTGTAACAGTAGGCGATTCATTCGATCAGCAGCTTATCAATATAATCCAGTCTATGGCGATACGCGTACAGTCAGCTCGAGTAGGTAACTGTTTGTCTCAAACTGTTTTCCTGGTGCATTCGTGCACTCAAGTGAATTTCATCCATCTAACTCATAATGCTTATTTACTGCTGACTCGCTCGTTCGTACACACATATCATATATAATAGTCTATGTGTTCGCACATAAAACGCAAGTGCTGTGCAACTATATTCAGAGTAGCAAAATTTATAAATGTAAACATTAATGTATTTCCTCTGCAGATATAAATTCTGTCGTTGTACCTCTTTATTACATGAGATACAATAGAAATTCTAATTCCAATATAAGTCAATTTTGATCGTACAATAGCCCCTATATTAATAGTGCCACACTTTAACCAATGAGATTATTAACATTTAAGTGTGGGTAGTTTACATTTTTTTATTTTAGCTACTTTGAATGGGGTAGGTGGTAAGAAAGTGACGAGGTGACCATGTCATGAAGATTGTGTCATGGATTAAGTCATGAAGACTGTGTCATGGCCTATATCATGAAGAGTTTTGTATTGACTATGTCGAGCAGGGTATCACAATGACTACTATAAGGACAGTGTCATAATGTTTAACTCATAAGTAGTATGTCATAAAAATGCTCCTAATATAGTGAACGGCCCCATCTTTGAAATCTTCACTGTGAACAAATATTTACACTTAATTATATTAACCTATTCTTAATTATATAAACCTGTCTCTATTTTAATTGTTTTGTCTTTATCACTCTTAAGGCGTATAATAAAATAGAAAGTGACAAAAACATTAATAATATCACTAATACAAGTTTTCGCTGGGAATGAGGAATGTGCGATAGAGGTGTTAGGCTTATTGAATTTGGCCTAAGGATTGTACAGTGCCCCTAAGTAATTATTGCGCTTTCTGGGAGTGTGTACTAAATGGCTTTATATGGAGGCCTATGTCCAGTTGTAGATGGTGAAATGATACTTGTTAGTGCCGAAGCTCACTCTATGAGCCATCTGATCAATGTTATATTTAAGTGCCTTCAGTTAAACTATTGTGATGATTAATTTTTGTAAGTGAAACGTATTAAATAAAATCCTAGACTACCCTCATGTATTATCTTCCATATAATTGTTATTTTGTGATATGATTGGGAATGATTAGTCATAAATGGTTTATAGCGTGGTGTTGATCTCTCATTGTGCGGTGTCGCCATAATATTGTGCTTTTCTATCTCTTTCTGCGGGAAGAAAATGTATCTACCTACCTTCAGTAAATTTAAATAAATGGGATGAGTCATTTTGCATTAAATATTTTAACAGATTAACTGTATAAAACTAAAAGTTGAGAAAAGTGATAATATAGTATAATTATTTATTATACAGTGGTTAAAAAATATCATTTAATGATGTTAATACTTATTATTTATTAAGGAAATTTGTTCTGTTAAAAAAATGGGAGTCAGTCTTTAGGAATTTTGATATTAAAATTAAATAAAATTCAGAAAGTGGAGTTAATCGATTTTACCAACTGAAGCATTCAAGTCATAGTATATAGAGAGTTGATTTAATTTGATGTTGTAATCAGAAGTTTTTGGACGCAATAGCAGTCACATCTTAGTTTTTTTGTAAGTGATTGCCTTTTGCTTCAAATGTATACTATTTCAACTGTTTCAAGATAGGATCTTCACTAGTGTCAGACTCTTCAAAAGTCCCAGAGAACAAGCAAAAAATTATTTTAAAATAAATTAATTCAACCTTTACTGTTGCATATAAGGATCTATGTATATTCTTATTTGTATATCATGTAAAACGTAAAATTACCATGAAAATGTGTTATAAAAAATGAAAAAGGTGTTAGTTAAGCTGTTATTTTGCATCTATGAATTTTTGACATAAATGTCGGCCATCTTGTATAACCATACGACAGCCATCTTGTAGACAGAGCACCACGCTTTAAAATTTAGAATTAAGGCAGCTTCGTATATGATTATTATAGAATGCACATAAGTAATATTTTAAAATGTAATATTTATATAAAACGGAAGTAATATGTTAGTTTTTTTTTCAATAAATCATTTTCTATTTATAAGTGTATAAATTATTTCAGTTAACTGACTGTAGTCTATTTGATGATTGAGGGCTGTGGTATAAGATTCCTTTGAAACGGTTGCGTCTTAAATTGTTATAGCACAAATTCTCTGGGTTTATCTAATAGGTCACTTCATGGGAACGGCATGATACTAATTTATCATATGAAATTTATTGCCAGTACCAAAAATTATACTATTATTCTTTATCTAATATGAAATACAAATTGACTTGCTTGAATTAATTCTGTATGTCGAATCCTGAAGAAACGGTGAAATTATTAAATTTGCAAAGGTCCAAAAATCCAGGTTTCATACATTTTTGGTCCAAAAGTAAAAGTGCTGGCCAAAGAAAAAAGTGCTTTATTCTGATACAACATGTCCGCCTGAGCATTTCTTATTGGGGCACAAAATCTGTTTTTTATAAATTTTCGAATTAATGAAAACAAAGACAGACTTTTAAAGTCAAATAATACCAATTACAATGGCGCTGCAACTTTGGTGCCCTAATAAAAAAAGCTTAGGTGGACATGTATCAGAATAAAGCACTTTTTCTTTGGCTGGTACTTTCACTTTTGGACGAAAATGGATGATTCCTTTATTAGTCAGAGCAATTATATATATGAATGATTAGCTATTTCCCGCCGCTCCGTTTGCGTGAATGTCGCTTTTCCGCTACATGGGAAATCAGACACAACCATAGATTTATATAAAAAGCCTTAAACCATTTTTACTTGACCTTTCGCACCTTAACAGTGGCTACTAAAACAGGGATCAAGCTGTACCTTTAATAGTTTAACCAGAATCTACCCGCTGGTTTTTGCGTGAAGCCCGAACAAACAAACGTACAAACATCGACGAATTTGGTTTCAGAAACCGTTAATTAGGCGATCTGGGTAGTTTGTTTTTGAATATCTTTGATTTTTGAAAATTGACATTTAACAATTTTATAATAGTATAGATAGATAGATTGATTGCCTTACCCATTTTAAATAGAGCAATCGCTTATGATTAATTAATTTGAAAGCAATTGGATTCAGTCTGATGGCTGATTTGCTATAGTCGATCATATGAATGAGTTCGTCCTTAGTTTGATAGAAGCAGTTATCTTAGTGCGTTTCAGAGTCTAGCTCTCAAATGTGTACCATCTTTGAATTGAAACACAATGGTGCCGATTTTGTTGTAACAGAACTTAACTAAATTTGGTCTCTCCCTACCTTTCTCTAATGTCAAACGCTAAAATGAGATAGCTACAATTTTAGTGCTGTCAGTTTCGTTTAGAAACATCAAAAGATTTCGACGCTATTTCGGAACACGCGGACTAAAGATACGCAAAAACGCAACATTTTTTTGAACCGTTTGACAGAAACGTAGGTCGGTGCTCGCTATAAATGTTTGCTATCTCGTTTTGGCGTTTGACATTAGAAAAAGATAGAGAGGTACGAAATTCAGTTTAGTTCTGTACAACAGAATCGGCACCGGTGGTGCTGATTCTGTTGTAACAGAACTTAACTAAATTTTTGAACCACAACGTCGCCATTTTTATAAGGTTCAAGTGTTAACGTTTCTCATTATTAAGTTTTTATTACAATAATTTAGTAAAAGTGATAATGGCTTTCTTTTTATATTATCATCATTCCCAGTCCATTTGCGTCCCCTCTACAGTCACTACAGTCTATGGGTGCAGACCTCCCCTAATTTAGGAGGGGATTAGGCCGTAGTACTATAACCTACCTAGGCACACCTAGTGCAGCTTGGTTTATTTATGTACATACATACATACATACACTCACGCCGATATCCCATAAGGGTAGACAGAGACCATCGTACATTACTACATACAGTCATGCCTCTTTCCCATTGGGGTAGGCAGAGACTACTTCCTTCCACCGACTACGATCATTTAATGTAGCAGTGGCTATCCGCAGCTCACATTTCATTTTATGTATTAAATGTTAAATAATCTCTAGGAACCACCTCCTGATCAGTGGAGGTCCGTGCCCCCCTGTAGTGGGGACGAATATGGACTGGGGATCTTGAGGTATCTCTAGGAGCTATTATGAATTGGTAAAAATTTGTGCTATATGGACGTATCCTCGAAATCACAAGCCCAATAGGCATACCTCCGGTCTAGCAATACAACCATATTAGAATAGGTTCATTAAGTATATCAATTTTGTTAGATGTTTACAAGCGGTAGTGACTTATCTTTAAGTGGTCTACTCACATATTTGTCACATCCACAAACCAAACTACACCAATAGAACCGTACCGACTAGAACTATAATGATGAGAATTTCTCGCTTAAATAATAATTGAAATTCTCTAATGATTTGGATGAGATTTCGTGTTTCGATAATGTTTTAATTTCCAAGTTTGTCTAGATCAGTGTCATCGGCTTTTTTTTAATGTGTGGAGAATGCCTGGACTCATACCGTTGTATCGAGTGTACGACACAACGGTTATGAGGCGCTTGCACCCACTAAAAGCCACACAAGCTCCTACTTGGCCCTTGTGCCCGGGGTTTGGTCGGTCGGAACGGACCTCTTCATTTCGCAGAGAACAGATCAGTGTCAATCCCGAAGAAACGCGAGTAAAAAAATTTCACTTAATTTCTCTCTTCTAATGGCATGTATATTCATTAATATAGTCTACATATTTTTTTAATAGGACACTAACTGGTACCTAATTGTAACCATATCAATATATTTTTCTGTTATTGTGATTTTATTAAATCATTCATATTATCTAAATCATTAATATTATCCAAATCATTAATGTTATCCAAATCATTAATATTATCCAAATCATTAATATTATCCAAATCATTAATATCCATATCATTAATAGTATTTAAATCATTAATGTAATCCAAATCATTATCTTAATCATTAAAATGATGACATATTTTATGACTGCGTCTTTAAGTTTGTTAGTATCGTAAATTTGTTATGCATTTAAAATTCTTCCTATTATCATCGTGTATCATTAATAATGTAATATGTATATTAGGTGCCGTTGCCTTACATCTTGATAAGGTACTTTTCTAATTTGAATCCATGTTCCAATGTTTGATTGGTCAAATTGATTGAATGACTCAAAAGGTGCTGCTATTCTATTAAAGTAGATTTTAATGGGCCATTTTTTGACACTAACCTTGCAACGGCGGCCACAAAATATCATTAATTTCTTCCGAGTTAGAACGGCACAACTGGACACCTTTTTTCAGTTACTAAATATTTATTATAATAAATATTTTGTAAGCTAATGATAAATATTTTATTAATTAAATTTCTTCACGGAGTGCATCTTCTGGTCTCTTCTGTGGTATGAGCTTAAATATATTACGCGACTTAACTGTTTTTTTTATAATTAGTTCGCTTGTGCCTCAGGGGTGTGACATAAGAACTAAGTTGGCATCTCCGTAGAATAATTTCGATTAACACGACAAACATGTCGCTCATCCAATAGAACAATGACGTAATTACATTTTTGCAATTTATCAGAGAAAGCGTTTCAGCTTAAAATTGGATTATATCCGTTTTGTAAATCATATAAATTATCATCATTTTTCATAATTTATTTACAGATTATTGTTAATAATTTGAGCATTCTCGAAGTAAATCCATATTAAACAAATCATCCAATTAAGCACAAAATAAAATTTTAACTTTTTTGCAATTACGTCATTGTTCTATTGGATGAGCGATGCGGTGCTACTGTGTGCTTCTCGTTATCTGTTGTATGCAGTCCATATTTTTTCTTTTAAATCTATATTATTTAAAAATACTTTAAAACTTTTTTACGACGTATTTAATAGTATAGTATAATAATAAATAATTAATTTATTTTTATTTAAATAATTATTTTCTTATTAATTCTTGTGTGTATGGAATTTTAAAATTATTAATTTGGATTACTAATCAGAGTTTCTGATCCAGACAATATTACATTATCATTCAGTTCTGAGCTATGCCTAAAGTGTCAAGTCATTTGGAAGTTATGTGAAATCACATCTGGAAGTTAGTTTAAAATCAATTGCAAAATTTGTACTGAACTCAACTGTTACAAAATACAACATGAACATAACAAAATCCGTCCGATTATGTCATACGCAACCATCGTGTTTGCGCGCATGCGCGTACCGCTCCCATCAAGAGCCTTTTTTTAACCTATTTAAACTAGTACTTGACTACAATCCCACCTGATGGTAAGTGGCGATGTAACTTAGGGTGTCTAAGCTACCTAAGCTGTCTCTTCAATTCTATGATGTTTGATATGACATATTGTCTGTAACAGATTGACCAAATCAACCCGCTGGATTCGGTTTCAGATGCCCTTAATTAGTCGATCTGAGTAGTTTGTTGTTAAATTTCTTTGATTTTTGAAAATTTGACATTTAACAATTTTATAATAGTATAGATAGATATAAGACATATATTTATACGTTGAGGATGTGAATCCTCTAACGCGCGTGCATATGTGTGTGCATACGTAGTTTTTTTTTCATTGTCTCGCAGTGACATCATTGGCCGCTAAAAGGAAAATTGTCCGCGTAGGGTGTCGGTGGTTATACGGATGAGAGATGAACGCCGTGGTTTCTGGTGGGAGCCGGCGGTGGGTCGTTGACGATTTTATGGTCGACGCAACGGGACAGTCCCCCTAGCCAAGTTGACATTCGACAATCGTTATCGCTAACAGAAACGAAAAAATGTATTGGAATGACACTTCTGATCGCCAAGTCACACGTGACTTAGCGAATAGAAGTGTCATTCCAATACATTGTTTTCGTTTCTATTAGCGATAACGATTGTCGAATGTCAACTTGCCTAGGGGGCAGTTTATCGTCATCGATAAACTAGTTTATAAAACAGTCTAAATTTCGACTAGTTTACGTCGTGAACGTGAACGACTCGGGAGTATTCGACCGCGTTCGGCTCTCACTCGTTGAAATGATCAACACAATGCAAGTAGTTCATTGTAAACGAGTTTATCAGTGAACAGTAAATTATACGGTTCACGGCAAAGCAACAGTTTAAAAAACTGTTCGTCCATTCAACTCGCCACTAGTGGGAGCAAGTGTCGTGCCCTCGGTGCAGCGGTGTGCGTTCAGGCATTTTCCACATGTAAAAAAGAAGACATGCGTTCCTTTCATCCAATTTCTTTGGACACAATGCACGCTTGTACCAAAATTCTGTTGGTTAGGTAATTATAATATTTGATGTATAATAATACATACATACACTCACGCCGATATCCCATAAGGGTAGGCAGAGACCATAGTATTACATACAGTCACGCCTCTTTCTCATTGGGGTAGGCAAAGACCACTGCTTTCCACCTGCTACGATCGTTCAATGTAGCAGAGTGGCTATCCGCAGTCCACATTCCGCCTCCGCTGGCAACGAGACGTGTCAGGTGGCGAACCACGACGCCGCCATTTTATAAGGTTAAAGATGTTAAAATTCCTCATTGCATTCCCGCGGCTTAATGGAGATGAAAGGAAAAAGGATGAGGTAGGATATTCCTTGCTCAATACACCTTATATTGAGCAAGGAATATGGGATTTTGGAATAGGATTATAGGATACTACTATCTCGGAAGGAGCAGGAAGAGACAGTAGTGGCTCGGGGGCCCGGGGTCGCTTACCCGTGTACTTAAGTCTATTTGTCGGACAGGCTAAAAGACTACTCCCTGACTTTATGTTAGTATTATGTAGGTACATATATATATATTCAAAATTGTATCTCGCGGCTGTAATGTCAACCAAATTTGGTATATTGTCAGATTGATGTGATGTATTGTATATTTGCACAATGTAATAAAGGCTTGTTTCGATTAATTTTGGTTTTATTTTTGTATAAATTTACAGTACGACAAGACTCAAAGAGATACGATCGGCTGTCATCGTCAAACCGAACTTTAACGAAAAATGTGCGAATAAATTTTTAAGAGACTTTCCAGCAATTAAAATCAAACCTTATTTCACAGTGTTAATGTTCAAAATTTAATGTGGTAATGATATATGTGACTTGTAAGGATTGAAAACGTTAGGGGGTACGGTTGAAGACCTATTACAGTTTTTTTT
>WUAW01006868.1:5540-18777 GCA_017165845.1 Thaumetopoea pityocampa | reverse complement strand
TACGTAACAGAATGTAAAACTGTGAAAAGTGGCAATCAATTATATTAGTTTCGAAACGTCACAAAAACAGTGTATATGAGGCCATATTTGAGACTGAGTAATCTTTGATGCTCAATTACTATTCATTCGTTCGATGATTTTATTAAGGTCATACGAACTGAGAGAAAGTATATTAGGCTCAGTGAATAGTACAACATTTGTGTAATAGAAAATTTGTAAATGTGATCGTTTGTCGCACGGAATGAAGCAATAACAAATTTGACGAATTTATACAACAGCTATAATCCGATTTTGCGATTTATAGAGCATAATAATGCAAATGGAACGTTATTGAATGGAGAACAATTTTTCTATAAAAGCAATAAAGTCTGTTTTACGGCAGGTCGGGAAAGTTTGGATACGAACAATTTACTAAATGTTATTTATATTACTGCAGTTGTAGTAAGAGATATATAATGTCGAAGTTTCTGTCGCGTGTATGTGTGTGAAGAGGAAGGCTTCCTGAAATTTGTAGTCGAGACGATTTTAAAGTTTGAATTGCGATTTATTTCATATGAAGTAGAATGCGAAAGCAGTTAATAATATTAAGTAACGAGTTGCAAAAATTAACGTAAAACATTCAAGTCTGCTATTATTGTGTCTGTTATTGGCTGTCGAATCCAAACATACCACCAACCAACCAATCGCGACCAATCGCGATTGATGTAGATGGCAGCACTAATCCTTAAAGAAACGTTAGCTCATTATGATGAAGCCACAATATTTAGTTTTGTTTATATTTTACAAAGCGCAAATTCAATCAATGAATTGAAAATATTATTTATTTTTGCAATTAGCATATTTTAACAAGTAATTGACTAGAGTTGAGGACCTCTTTGTTTAGTAAAGAGTTTAAATTAAACTTTTGTGGATGTTGATGATGTAAGTACATACAAGGCTTAATTGATCACAGTAGTATTTGTGTATAATCTCGTTAACAACTGAAGAAGCAACAATGTTATTAAAACAATGTATACATATCTGAAACTTGTAATCTTAATTCCCATAAAACTTCTCATATTTTCCGAAATACGAACTAATTTCCCCAAATTATATAATTGATGAGAAAATTTTTATTTCTTTGGTTTGTCTAGACAAACTGAGATTAGTATCGATGATTTGAATCGATTTAATCACATTGTTAGGACTTTCATGATAGTCCAGTATAATCGTTGCGGTCATTCGGTCTCGCACCAGAATCTATCTGTGAGCGTGTAATCCTACTTCGGAGACGTGCTCCAGACGAGAAGGATGGGATTTGTGGGATCATCGGATATGAAACATGAATACCCTTGTTGTGGTTACAATTGTTACTGTGTGTGCGCCGCAACTTGTGATAATCGGGAATGATTTTTAGACACGTTAAGGCTATTTTCATTGTTAAAAACTAAATATTATTTTTAACCGTTATTTTAAAATATTATCAATAATTTTTATACTAGCTTTACTCACAACATTTTTATATATCCCATATGAATCGTATGTTTTTTTCAGGAAACTATTGAATTTAAATAATAATAGCTATTAATGTACAATAAAATATTATCGACATCGATAAATGAATATTCGAATTGCATTAATAATATGATAAATTCATTTTTGAATATTAGTAATCTTAATTCCCAAACAAACTACACATATTTTGTGGAATACCCACTGTTTTTCCCAAATTATACTTATAATTCATGAGAACAATTTTATCTCTATTTCATTTCTTTGAAATGCATAGGAAGCTTTGAATTTATAAAAGCAATTTTCAGTTAGCAATTATGTTATTATGATCTTATATATTGAGTTTGATGGAAAATTCAATGTAAAAGTTACGACGACGAGTGTTTTTATCCGATAATAGTGTTTTAATTGCGAATTGAAGTGAATCGAACGCAGGGCGAGCCCGGGAGCATTGCAATGCTGGCAACGTGCTTCTTCGACTCGAGCAGATTATTAATGCAGATGGCGCGCGCACGTACGCTATGGTTCACTTGTTAAGAAAGCCGCAGCGAAGAAACCAAATATTTACAATTGCATCTAAAATACAAAACTTTGCACTCGAAAAAGAGCCATCTTAAAGTTGGCGGGTGAAGCTATCGAGGCCGTACCTCGAGCTGTCCTCGCTCGAGTGACCGGTCTCGCGCGGTGCGCCGTTATTACGGCCAAACTTATTTGCTCAGCACTAGAGCCACGTTTTCGTGCCTATTTTGGCAATATTCGTTGTTCCACGTTACAGCGCGCCCACTGCGATTGTAAAATTTTTTTATTGTTTTTGTCTCGCAAAATGAAAATTTGCCCGAGTTGTTCAATAGAATGCGGGCTGTTGTGAATCCTTGTTCTAGATCATATAACGCAAAGAAGATGGAATTTGATTTAAAGTAAAACTTTATTGCTGTAATATTATAGAAAGTGGTTGCTTTGAAGGAATATTTACATTAAGTCTGCCAAAGGAATACGAATTATATTGTCAACTGAGTCTGTAAATCTAGTAATAAAGGCGTCCACTCAACGTCGCAATTCACGACGTTTCTTTAAGTGTCGGACTAAAACGAAGCTTGCAGATCTCCATTTGTCTCTTTCCAACGATGTAGAGATTCTGATCTTTTGTTTATCTTTTAAGATATTTTATTTTAAGATATTTTTTGTTACTTCTTATTTCAGTTCGTTTATTGAATAATGCCGAGACAGCTATACTAGACAGCAGTACGCTTCGAAATACAAGGTGACTTAATATAGTCTGTGTTTATACATCATCATCATCACAATCATCACCATTACCATCGCCATCATTATCATTTTCATCATCATCAATAACCCATCTATTGTTCCACTGCAGGCCACGGATCTCATCACAGAATGAAAGGGGGTAGGCTATAGTCCGCCACGCGGGCCTAATGCGGGTTGGCAAACTTCACACGACGTTGAGAAAATTTCTCAGGGCTGCAAGTTTCCTCACAATATTTTCGTTCAACTTTTTAAGAGAATGATAATTAATTTAATGAATGATTGCACACGATTTCGAAAAGTCAGAAGTGCGTGCGTTGGATTCAAACTCGAAATAATACCACTAGGTGACAGTGCATGCTCGTGCCATTAAGTTATCACTGCTTTTATATAATCTATGTACAACTCAAATATATAATATACTAGCTTTTGTCCGCGGCTCCACCCGCGTAAATGTCAACATTTATATAAAAAAACCTGAGAACCAGTTTTACTCGAGCTCTCGTACCTTAACAGCTGCTACTAAAATAGGGATCAAACTGTATCTTCAATTCTACTGAACGAATTTTGACGAAACATACAACATTATTTAAATAAATATAATAATATTTATAAATGAAATAGTACCTTTAAGATTGTAACCATTTGACCAAAATCTATACGCTGGTTTTTGTGTGAATCCCGAACAAACAAACAAATAAAAAACAAACAAACAAACATCGACGGATTTGGTTTCAGAAGCCCTCAATTAGTCGATCTGAGTAGTTTGTTTTTAAATATCTTTGATTTTTGAAAATTTGACATTTAACAATTTTAGTATACTATAGATAGATAGATAATTGACACGGGTGCTTGATACTCAGAGTTACCAAACGGTACTTGAAGTTTATTCAGGATTACGCATCAACCATGACACACAGACACGTCGAGGTCATGTATGAGGATATATCTAAAACCATATAAGCGTCCACTACCTTGTTATGGGAGACTTTAACCCAAACCTTTAAACTTTAAGGCATGCAGGATTCGAACTCGAGAAGGGCTTGATAGCTCATGGTCATACCGCTAAACATCATTATTTTATAATGTCATATTAGACGTCATCATAAGAAAACCATATCACAAAATGAAGTAGGTTTATAATGAAAAAGTGGCTTTTTAGGTCGATTCGTTGCTTCTATGCTTCATATGTAGCTTTGTTCGGCATAAGGGTTTGAACACACGTGGAGCACTTGACAAGAGTGGCTACCGATAAGTGCTGAGCGTATTTGCGTTGAAGGATTACGCGTTTCGCGGAAATAAAATGCTCGAAGCTGCCAAGGGAGTAATCTATACGATTATAAAATTGTTACATGGTAAATTTTCAAAAATCAAAGATACCTATTTTAAAACGCAATACTCGTATCGACTAATTAAGGACTTCTGAAACTAAATCCATTGTAGTTTGTTTGTTTGTTCGGGTCTTCTACTTACTATTTCGAGTCTTCAAGTTACTATTTCGAGTCTTCAAGTTACTATTTCGACTTAAATACTGCTGTAAGTTTAATCAAAATCGGTTCAGCAGAATTGAAGATACAGCTTGATCCGTGCTTTAGTAGCCGCCGTTAAGAAACGAGACTTCAAGTAAAAGTGGGTCTTAGGCATTTTATATAAATCTATGATTGTTTCGCGATCTCTTATGTAGCGGAAAACCGACATTCACGTGGGTCGAGACGCGGGCAAAAGCTAGTAATTTATATCTGAGTATCTCTTCAATTTGTTATAATAGGTGTACTTCGACCAATTTGAAGCATGAATAATTCCGAAACCTTTTCGTTAGCAAGCAGTAATGATAGCTAGACGAAATTTTTTTTAGGTAATTTTATATTGGTCATTTTATGTTAATAATTTTATGTTAATTATATGTTGTACTAGCTGTTACTTACGGCTTCACTCGCGTGTTTAATTCTTTTTTTAAATCTTTAGTTTTAATTATCGTAGTAGCTCTTTCTAAACGACGTTTGTGGTGTTCCCTTTTGGGGCTAAAATTATTAATCTAATTCACTTTCTTAGAGGTAAAATTTTGAAAAACGCCGATATACAGGTATATGAAATTTCATGCTTCTTACTTTGAAAATGACGAACTTCCGTACAACTGTTCGTCCCTTATTTTACCCCTTTAGGGATGAAACTTCTAAAAATCCTATCTTGGTGGATGTTTACATATAACAGACATTAACTGAGGAAAATTCAATTTTGTAGCCCTAGCAGTTTAGGCTCTGCGTTGATGAATCAGTCAGTCAGTCAGGACAAGTAATTATATAAATGCATAGATTTCCGGTCATTGTAAACAATATACAGGTCTTATGGTGGTCATGTTTATGGATTGTTTGTAGTATATTCGTATTTATTCTTATAATTTAAATTTTGTTCAATTTACAAGCTGTACAAATTTATGTGTTAGGTGCGATAATTTACATATGACTTGAAGAAATCCGTAGCTGCGCTCGTAATAGTTTTGGTATGGTAATAATGATAATTTGCTGTGTGGCGCCGGCATAATAATAGCGTCACTCTATTTCTTTCCGTGGATGCCGTGAGAATTAGTTCAGGGATGCACCAGGATAATGAGCAGCAGCGTTATCCTGTTATTTAATTAAAATCTACTGCGATCTCCAAGTTGCCTGTCAATCGTGGAGATTATGTCCAGTACTGGATTTCTATGGCTGATGATGATGGTAAATAATACGTGATTATTTACTGTCCTGAATATACTGTACTGTTTATATTATTTATCATGTTTATATGTAATTATTTTAATGATGCACATACAGAAATGTGATCAGCTCTTCTTTTTTTTTTAATTTAATTCGAAACAAACAAATGAGTTTCGAAATTGGTAAGCCTCTAATAAATTTGTAAAAACAATCGTTCATTCAATTTCTGTTTTCACTCGCCGCGACTTACGTAACTCCTGCAACCTTTCAATCAGATTCATGACCCACTAAAGTCACATAAAACCTATCTAATCAAAGAGGCTAAAAGAGCATCAGATTACAAATTTACAGGTGGGTCGGCCAATAAAGATGAGCGTAACAGAGAGTTAACTGCGCGAAGTAATCGCGGGTCGAAACACTGTTTTACGAGTCCAACTTTGCATACCCCGACAGATGGTGGAATAATAAAGGCGAAATATACGCGCGGGTATTGTGCGGGGCCGTTACTTGTTATTCCATCCAAATCTATGTTTTAAGGGCTCAGGAACGTGTCCGACTAGACTTTTGTACAGTTGAGCGTCGGCGGTGAGAAATTTTCGATTTTTAATGCGCTCGGTGTATCACCACCCGCCGTGTTAAACTTTGTTGTGCGTACTTTACGACAATCATTAAGAATGTTATGACTGGACCGATGAGTTACATTGCCAAATATATCAGACGTTAAATAAATTTCAATATTTTGATATACGCTAATTAATTGTATCGAATGTGCATAATAATACATACATACGCCTTTTTTCCCGGTACTTCGGCTAGGAATCGAACCCCGGTCTCCCGCATGTTCGGTGGGGATACCGAGCACTATACAACCAAAGAACTGGGGTAGGCAGAAACCAATTCTTTCCACTTGCTATAATCAGCAAAGTGACTATCCGTGACCCACTTTTCGCCCCCTCGGGAAACGAGACGTGTCGGGTGGTGTACAACGATACCGCCACTATATAAAGATCAAAAGCGATTAAAGTTCCTCATTGCATTTCCACGGAAAGAGGATGAGGTAGGAAAGGAGTTTCGAGCAAGGATATTGTGAGAACCAGCTAAGGATTGTATCAGGGTGTTGACGTCCTAACATTGATAAAAATAATATTTTGTGACTGCCGTTGCAAAGTTATTTTGATGAAGTGTCAAAGTTATAAAGAAAGATCAGTTGATACAAAAAAAATGAAACATATAAACAATTGAAAATAAAAAGTAAATGAAAACATTATTAAATAAAACTATTATTGAAAAAAAAGCTGAGTGGGTGTTTTGTTTTTTAATAATGTTTTTATTTTTATATTAATAGCATTTTTCATTCTAAATTATAATTAAACATATTTTTGTAAGCTATTTAAATTATAGCCTTTATTTTGATACCCCATTCGATATATAATTCGGCATTAAAATTCGGCCATTTTTTTAAATTTGATATATCTAGTGTCATTGTCACAATTAAGACGAATGTAACGACACTTCTCAAGCTAAAATCTATCAAGCCATTTAGACTACAGAGTATGCCAAAGAAATATAAATTTAAAGAAATAATACACACGAGTACATACATACATATGTATATACATACGTACACTCGAAAAACATAACCCTCCTTTTGGCACGGTCGGGTAAGAAAAGTAGTAGGTTAACAAAAATACGCTCCGATTCGATTTAATAACGACAAAGATTTTAAACGAATTGAAAATAGTGAGCATTTTTATAGTTTCTAAATATATACATCCATCGTCTACTGTATTTAAGTCAGCATTTTAATTAAAAATCGAATCCGATTTCGCTTAATTAAATTTGAAAATGTTATGAGATTCGCGCACAGTGAAAGGCTCCGTATAACTTATGAATCAATAGTTAATGAGTATCAATGGAAGGCTTTTGAAGCTCACCGGTCTGTGTGCATTCTCGGTGCATCATTAATACTGAAAGTTACTCGTTGGGCCATTGTCTCTCCAGTGGCTGATTTTTTGTATTCTCCATTTTCCGACTGACACTTACTAGGTATCCATTTCTTTTTTCTTAAAGGATTTCTGCTTATTAGTTTAATTATTAGACCTTCATAGTTCATAATTTGATTAGTGAAATACTGAGATTTCATCTTTAATTTAAATAAATCTGAAAATTTTGGCAAAACTAAACTTGTAATATTATTATAATTTTCTATTAGTTTTTGATTATTAAATAAATTTATATCGGAATATTTTGTAATTTAATTATAGATATTATTTATTGTATCAGTTTAAACCAATATTATAAAGAAAGAGATTTCATCATATTTATCATCATTAATTAACATCAATCCATCTATTTTCCCAAAGAAGGGCATAGTCTTGACCTAACGAATCTAGTAACATAGTCATCGAGAATATCACTCAGGCATGCAAATTTCCTGATGTAGTTTTTTCGCCGTTTTAAGCGATTGATAATAATTAATACGCATATGATTTAGAAAAGTCAGAAGTGCGTGACTTGTATTCAAATTCGCTATCTATGACTTGGTAGCGCATGTTCATAGGCTATCACTGCTTCTATATAATCTATACTCCTATATAATCCAAATTTTATGCGTAGGAAATCACAGGGCACAGCTAGTTAACAATAATCTCGAAAATATTAATGACAATGGAAAACTGTAATTAATAATGAAAAGTGACTATTTTTTAAATCATGCGGAAACTTTCGATAAGTCACTTGGTATTCCTCGGCTTCAAGTCAAAACTTTAAAGAAGCAATAAAATTTGATACACCGCCATTTTATTGTAAAATTGGAGCAATATTTAATAACTCAAGACTAAGCAGTACAGCTTTGCACCTTCGCCTGTTTTGAGGAAAAATCAATATAGACATTAATAAAATGGTGCGAAATTATTCGTATCTGTTGTATATAATGAAAATGTTAAAGACGTCGCTTGTATAAAGGATTATCTTTACTTAAACGTCGGGGCTGAAACCGCGTTTAAGTTTCAATTACGCCGAGGCTTTATTTGCAATATACACATTGGATACAGCTGCGTAGGCACTGATAATAATTGAGTATATGTGTGCAAGCATAACCGATTTTCACAGCCGGCGTGTGTGACTGCGGTCGCGCGAATCAGCCTTGTTCGGCTTGTTTCGTTCCAAACTGGTTTCAATTGCATGCGTTATGCATTTAGCAACTATCGTAACGTTTATAGACCTACCAAAGGATTTGTGACAATAAAGCATGAGACCCCACGTTAAAGGTAAATAAATGAAGTTAATATGTTTAATTTTACCCGTAAAACTATTTTAATTAAAGCCATTCGTATGGAAGGAATTCCTCGATGGGTAAATAGGTTGGTATCGGCCGCAGATTGGATTTGGGGCAACCTCGCTGCGAAGCTGGAGGCTTGTAATTGTCGGTGTCATTAACATTTACGACAATGATTGGGATACGATGGACGTGGTTGGTTATCGCGTATCCGATATAGCACTAGAGATGCTGGTGGATCGCACCGGAACTCCAAGATATGACGCCCCCAGACAATTAAGCTGTGTTCCCGGACGATTGCCACATTCGTTATTTAATTACAGCGACACTATATAATCGATTTCAATTTATGTTCGTCTATGTTTACATCACCGTAGATGACGGTACAATCGTATACAAAAGTACAAGGTATGTAGAAAATTATTTGTGACATGTGTGCGTAGACTTTTGTATACGAATATATAGGGAACACGCGACGAGCTAGTCAGGGGAATAATAAAATTAAATTTTCAGAGAGATGTGAGCGAAATGGCAGGTCATATATTGACTGCTTTCATTGTGTTGTAGTAATGTTTTAAACAAAATTATTTATAATATTATTAACTATAGCGAGATAATGTATGACCAATCACTGTTGATATTAAAGTTACATAAGTTATCACTATGTTGATATTAAAGTTGTTAATCACGAGTTGTTAATCGTTTCAGCATCAATAGGTTGAAGTTTGGCAGGAGTGGCAGTAATGGAAAAGGGAAGATCTTCCGACCAGACAGTTGTTATGTCTGGCGGGGCCTGCTACAGCCCCGACGTTAGATGTCGGGACGTTGTATATACGCTAAGTCGCTATCAAAGTTTATCAGCGTGATACAGATTTCTATGTCAATGTCGTCATTCAAGAGTTGCGCTATCTATTGGGGATGCATAGTAATATGTGACGAAGTAGATCGCTACATTAATATGTCAATAAGGATGAGGATCGCTGGGTCTCGCTGGATGCAGATGGCTATGGACCGGTCGCGCTGGAATTCGATTGGAGAGGCCTATGTTCAGCAATGGACAGCTACGGGCTGAAATGATGATGATGAAGTGGAATGGAGATCGGTTTGAGGTTAATGGGCCAGTTGTTCCTTAATGGGCACGATTGGTTAGTTTTAATCTTTTTAAAGTTTCGCATTAGGATCTAAACTTTGAATATAAGTAATTAATAAAATTGATAGTATATATATAGCCCGTGGAAGTCCAAGGGTGGACAAGAGCCTCCTTCTTAAAAAAAGGGAGGGAGTTCCCATAGTTTCCACTTGAAGATCGCAGTAGATTTTGAATGGATAACAAGATAACGCTGCTTCCCATTATCCTGTTAGTTCCACCCCTCAGCTGGTCGTCACAGCATCCATGCTAAGAAATGAGTGGTTCTATTATTAAGCCGCTAATATATCAGTCATGCCTGTCTAAAATTCCTATGTCAAATTGACCTCAAAAAATAATGTGCTTAGGAATTGTTATAGACTTAAACATTTTGGGCACATAGTATTCTTAGAAAAACAGATTAGTTATCTCTGGGTTATAAAAATATTATTTATAAACTTAACAAAGATGTACTACATACATACATAGATACACTCACGCCGATATCTCATAAGGGTAGGCAGAGACCACAGTGCATACTACATATAGTCACGCCTCATTCCCATTGAGGTACCCAGAGATCACTTCCTTCCACCTGCTACGATTGTTTAATGTAGCAAAGTGACTATCCGCAACCCACATTTTGTCTCCGCGGGCAATCTGACGCTTCGTGAAGGGGAAACACCACGCCGCCATTTTATAATGTTCAAGTATTAAGTTAATGGAGAGGAAAGGAAAGAGGATGAGGTGGGAAAGGTGTATTGAGAAAAGAATATGGAATTTAGGTGAAGGACTATAGGATATAGGATACTACTATCTCGGAAGGAGAAAGAAGAGACAGTAGTAGCTCGGGGGGCCGGGGTCGCTTACCCATATACTTAAGTCTGTTTGCCGGATAAGCTAAAAGACTAAGTACTCCCTGACCTTACTAAAAGATGTACTATTATAAAGATCCTTAAAGATGTACTATTATATAAAATTTTTAAGATTAACTTGTAAAGTTTTGGTCATAACGTGAAAAACTTAGGTTAACTTTTGTTTAGTACCACAGTTTAAAAATATACCTTAATATTATAATTTTAATCAGAATAGCTTGATGGAGTGTTAGCTCAGGCGTCCTAAAAGAAAAAAATAGTGAAAAATTAAAATTAAAATTAAAATAGATCAGTATCATTTGATCCGAAATCTTTTGATCACTCGTTAAAATTTGAACACATTGATTAAACAACTAAAATGAGTAAGCTCCTTTCATGATTAAATTAATTTTTCTATACAAAAGGTTGTTTAAGCCACGTGCGAACCATAAAACTATATAAGAGGCGGAATTCACCTGGAGGAAGCTGTCTGCATGATTTGCGCATATTAATAACGGCGAGCTAGCGGCTGCGGTGAGAGCGTAAAATAGGGAATATGTTACATAGCTGAGGGATCTTGATTGCTCATGTTTCGTATTTTAATAGGTTCATTATAATAACGTTTTTTTTTGTTAATGGCAAGGCTTTCATACTGGCTAAAAATCGTTGTTTTAAAAGTGTACTTATTTTTGATAGTGATCAATTTTATTAGAGCTTGGTTAATAGCAATCCTTTGAGTGTAATACAACTTGAAGATTAGAGTTATTACCAATAATACCATGCGTATTACCGGTAATAAGGTATGGGGTCGAAACGAAAAGTGGACTTTAACTGTTGGTTTCAGCTGAAAGTTTCAAGTCGCAAAGTCTGTCACGGAAGGAACTGTACTCGGAGTGTGATAGAATCCGGAATAAAAATAAATTATAGTTCAAAAAAACTAAAAAAACACGCTTTTATAATTAATCGAATTAAAAAGTAAAAAAAAAGTCTTATGAATAAAATGATTAACGAGAAAATTAACGTCATAGTGGTAAAAGCGTGGGGTGCTCGATATCAGTTGTTATAATTTCTTATTAGTTCTGTTCCGAAATGCAGAGTTAGTGAAAAAGGTAGTATGAATCACCGCACGCTTTTATTATAATACAATGACATTAATTTTCTCGTTTTATTCTTAAGAATTATATTTTAATTTTTAGTTCGATTAACTATAAAAGTGTGTTTTATAGTTTTTTTAAAGTATAATTTATTTTTCATTATTTAGTTCGATCTATGAAAAACAAAATCATTAAATTATTTATTATAAACAATTTTTTTTATTATAAAACAAAATTATTAAATTAGTGTATTGTCATCGGTCCTTGACAAGTGTGCAATATTTCTAATTAATCTGACCTTTTAAAGTGGGTAAAAATCGAGTTCAAAGTTTCCGTTACAAACGTACAGGTGAAGCTAAAAATTAAAAATTCGTTGATGAACCAAAAAGATGTTATTGATCTTTACTGATCAACTTTATTCATCTTTGTACAGATGGTCAGTCATATATATATCTTTGTTTCTTTTAATTTTTTATATTGTGAATAAATAAATAAATAAAAATATCCGGTACAAAAAGCAGCTTATGTTACTTTGAACAGCATCCGTGGAAAAATCATGTAAATTCGTTGTTGCATTGACGCAACCATTTATTTTATCCTTTACTAGGTATTAGCTGCAATTTCACCCACGTTGCTTAAATATTTCATTCGGTCATTAGATTTTTTAATGACAATATTGCTCCTCATTTCTAAGGTTTCTACTTAAGAACCTCAAACATTTTCCGAATAAAAATTGCCTACGATTTCTCTGAAAAATCTTCCATTTGATAATGAAAGTCTTGTTAAAATCGATTCAATCGTTTCGGAGATTAAATTGGACAAAAAATAGCTATTTTGGTTTTTGGTTCGCAAATAACAATCTAAGAATAACAAGTCTAAGAAAGTCTTTATTTCGAAATTACAGATAGACTCTTCAATTTTATTAATTGTACAAATAGGTATAGATTATAAACATAAATTTGATGTAAAGGAGAGCTTAACTAATAAGAGAGATATCTACCCGCGTACCTTTGATTGTCGTAAGATAATGGATGTAGCCACTATGAGGGTAGAAGTGTACAATCATAGAAAGTCTTAGAACTATTTATTTTAATGTACTATTTATAATGAGTACGTACATCATCATCATCACCAGCTCTTGGAAAATTACTGCTGGACATAGGTCTCCTCTTTAAATAGGAGGGATTTGCCGTAATTTCTACGCTTGGCAGGCGTGTTGGAGATCGCAGTAGATTTTGATTGAATAATAGAATAACCCCTTACCCTGGTACATATCTACTTTATCTAGTTGTCACAGCACCTACGGGAAGAGATGGAGTGACGCTATTATTATACTACTAGCTTTTGCCCGCGGCTCCGCCCGCGTGAATGTCAGTTTTCCGCTACATGGGAAATTCCGATACAATCATCTTACATTTATATAAAAAGCCTATGAA
>WUAW01006864.1:18938-38675 GCA_017165845.1 Thaumetopoea pityocampa | reverse complement strand
GATCTCGCTTGATGCAGGTGACTATGGGTCGGTCACGCTGGAATTCGATTAGAGAGGCCTATGTTCAGCAGTGGACAGCTATGGGCTGAAATGATGATGAGTAGCATTGTAGTATTATTGTTAACCATAAAAATAAAAGAATAAATGTTATTGTATTTAATATTAACGCTATATCTTAATTAAAATCTACAAATTATTCACATTTAGTAGAAATTTATAAAAATGGCGATATGCATATATGATTAAATAGACTTATTGTCAGTTAGAACAAATTAATTTAATTTCAATCAAGTAAGTATCAAAGATTCTATTCAGGACGACGGCAACTATAATAAATATGTAAATATTAATATAAGATAGGAACATCTTAAGCGGAATATGTAAATATGTGGAATAGAATAAGTTTAAAAATAAAATGTATTGAGTGTTTGTAGCTTTATTGAGGGGTGGCTGACTTGGCTCTTTTTCCACTTTGTCCCCTAGATAGGTAGGTACACACTTATACAGATTAAATATAGACACGAGTCAAAGCTGGAAGAATACCCAAGCACCAGCACCACAAGAACGTGTCCACCCATCTGATAGATGGCTGGAGGGAATTCTTACAATTCCCTCCCTCGTATATAATAGTTACGGACACGCGATCTTAATTAAGATATAATATAATAGATGGTATATAATGGAATAAATAGTTGAGATAGAATTGTTACAAGTTAGATAAGTTATAATTGTATTACAAAACATAGCTGTATCGAGTAGACAAGGATATATTCATTGTTAGAAAGTGACGAAAATAAAGCGCCGCCACCCTGCGCTTATTTAAACTAAGTAAATTTTCTGGCGAAACGGCACTCACTTTTCCGCGGCATAGACGTACAACAAAAATAAATACGGTAGTTTCAATGCGATATTCCGCGGCAAGATAGAAGATACAACATATAAGATCAGCATTGCTACGCTACAGAAGATACACATTCGGACCCGCGGCATATATATACAAGCGAGCAAGACAAATTCAGTATCCAGCATCCTCGCGGGATAGAAAATACGTTCAACAAACGACATATAAGGTAAGGCAGCGGAGGAGCAATGTATACGACTACTAAGAGATTATCCGCTTTGGCAAGAGACTATTGTATATGAATTTTGTATTCGAATCGAGACTAATAGGGCGGTATCACTGAAATCACTTTGTTTGATTCCACGACCTGAGGACTCAATTTCTGCGCTACTTCAGCAAACGAATGTGCAACTCAGCATTAGTTTTGTGCTATATACCGAGCTATTGATGGAGACTAGCCGAAGCGGATGTCATGCACGGATTCGTTGATATGATGGGTATTTACTACAAAAGTTGTTTTCTCAGGTCAGGTAGTAATCGAATTGCTAATCTAACAGCAGTATTTCAAAATGTTATTTTGATGTTTATAAAAATTCAAGTTTATAGATTGGTATATTCTGATCAGTATAAAAATTACACAATATTAGGATAGTTGTTAATTACGATATTCTAGTTACTAATCTTTCTCATAACATTATTACTTCCAAAGCGCTGGAGTAATAATTTATTTACATAGGGTGTTAGCGATTGGATTGCATAAATGAGTCCTTATCGTATTCGTGTGATCTGGACTTTTGTGTACCTCAAGGCGATATAGTTTGTCACTTATTATATTACTAATTTTTTATAAATCTTAATTAATTCAAAACTTCTTCTTAGTTAATTCAAAACTTCTTAACTTAGATTCTATTCTGCGTGTCATCTGCACGCTGATGATTCGTATCTGCTGTCAATTGTGGTCTGGAAAATATAAAGAGGTGGTCTAAAAAACTTAGTTTAGCTATAAACCCAGTAAAGTTTTAGACTGTCATTATGGATGGAGTCAACGATTATTGGGTAGACTGGGCATATTAGTAATTGTAGTTTTTAATAGTTAAATACTTAAATATTGGTGCTAATTCTGTTGTAACAGAACTTAACTAAATTTATTCTCTCCCTGTTTTTTTTTTATGTCAAGCGCCAAAAGGAGATAGCAAGCATTTATAACATAGAATACATAAATGGAGGATTCAAATTCTCTAAAAGTTACTACATTAACAAAGTAAAATACGAACGTGGTTGAACTGAAGCCGATTTATATTGTTACGGGTCGGGGGTAAATTAAATGCCGCTTGCGTGAAAAGTTGATTTATCCACGAAGAAAGAAGTATCCGAATCGCAGAATACAATCAGTAACCGTTGTCCAAGCAAATATTCGTAGAAATCTCCCGTAAAGAACGTATTCCAATCGCAGAGTAAGTTTCAATAACCGTAGTACACGCAAGTATTCGTCCAAGTTTTTCTTTCGCCTTTGTTCGCTTCGAATCGCTTCGATCGTTAGTCGTCAACTGACTCACACCCCCGCTGCGAACGCAGCGCTTATATGGGCTGGACCCAGGTTTCGAGAACAATCGAGGTCTCGCCGGAACTGGGAAGGATAAGTTATTCAGTATCAAAATTTATAATTATATTTCATAATTTCATAATCGTTGATAAAACGAGATGATCAGTACAACTACAAAACATCGACTTATTGGTATTACATTTCTATAGTCTATGAATATAATGCGAGTACTGAAAAAAGCGAATTGATAAGATCAAAATGTGTCGGACCTCTCTTTTACCCGCGATGTTTGATCATTATCTGACTAGCGCTATTCAATTCTTTTTTATGATCTCTTATTTAGTCGGCCAGCACGATGCTTTTTGTCTAGTTTGACGTTTATCAGTTTCAATTTGCTTCGATTGTATTTTCCATTAAAAGTGATTTTAAATTAAATTTTTTATATGAGTAATATATTTGGCACGTGCCAGTTGTTGCTCGTGTTATCGGTGTTACGTATTGTCGTAGTTTGTTTTTGAGACGTTAATCGTATCCAATCTGTATGCAACTATTACGCGTCGCGTCTACTATGTCTTACCAAGGATCACCATATTCGGGCCCGGGGGATGAGTATGACTTCGAGGACGATGGGTACGACGACCTAGACGAATATAGAGACAGAGATGATACGTTACCCCCGCTTCCGCCGGTTGAAGATAGCGATGAAGGTAAGTTTAGTTCACGATCTTTGTCTAACACTGTTTTATTGTTTTTATCATTAATTTTCATTACAACTTGTAACTTACTCTGTTAACAAAACATACACAACACATAAACAATGATTATATAATTACAACAATGTTATTATAACAACAACCATGGTTGCCATCGCATTCCCGCCTATTTCTTGCAAACCTGTTTGGTGACGTAATTGATTTGGTTTTGATGCCACTTTCACTCTAAATATAAAAAAAGTGGTCTACATATTCCCTTAAAATATTTTTGTAACTTTTTTTTGAATGTATGGTTTATTTATGAAAACAAATATAGCTATTATTTTTATTATTATTAATTTATTTAATCTCTCTGGAGCAGTTTATAGCCTCACAGTTACTATTTCATAAAATATTGATAATAAAATGCCATTATATCACATTACATTGTTTGTTGGGAGTTTTGACAACAATTAGGCAAAGACCATATTTTAATGATAACATAAATATTTAATGCTTAATCAAATAAGACAATTGTATTATGTTAGGCATACACTTTGTATTTTGATGTCTGGATAAATTTAAAGTTTATTTTTATTTCAATGAAAAATTGGAAATCCTTGCTATATTTTTTTTAAATCATCATTTAGGGTTATAGCTTATTTTTGATGGGAGTTTTGGTGTCAATTTGAGTGAAGCATTACTTGAAGTTTTGTTTTAATTTTTTATATTAGTTTCTTGTGATGTTTAATATATAAATTTGGCATTGTTTTTTATATTAATCGTCAATAATTGTGAACAATATTGAAACATTGGAATAAAACTGTGACTAACATAGCAAAGTGATTGTATTTTTTCAAGACAGAAGGTCTATGGAAACTCACACATCAGTCAATGTGGTATTTGTCAGATTGCCATCAAAATTTTCAAGAAGCAATAAAATGAGATACACCAGCATTTTATTGACTTATGAAAATAAAATAACTACTCAAGACTTGGCAGTATGGCTTTGTTCTTTCACCTGTCCATATGGACGAAACAAACTAATACCATTATTATTATTTTTGATGTTCATCAGAAATAAGAACATAATGCCTTGTTACTAAAAAATACATACCCATTAGTTTTTATATTGTTAGTTTCTTCAGTACATTTCTTCAAATTTCTATCTTATATACTAAAACTAATGAGAGTTATTACTCTCATTAGTTTCATTACAATCAATATCATTTCTATTATATTTTAAAACAAAATAAGTCATAGTTCAATGTTTTTATAGATACAGAGGAAGCCAGTGAAACAGACATACCAAATAATGATGAACCAGTTGAAGTTAAGGAGCAGTAAGTAACAAGATTTTAATTATTTTCCAGATTTTTTAATCATAGATTGAATGTTATAGCAAATCTGCATTCAGCCCACCTGGTGGTAAGGCAAATGGGTGGTTAATGGAATTTAAAACACAATCACCATACATAACACAGATATTTATTTTTAACAAGATAATCCATAAGTCTTCTTAAAAATAAATAAGTACTAAACAAAATATAATATATAAAACAGACATTTTTCCTATAAAATCTCCACATTTAGGTATTCTTACAGTCCAGTGGCATAGTGGATAATGCCCTAATGTTGTTTATTAGTGGTGTAGTTTATAGTGCAGCTGCACACTGGCTACACGCGCATTTTTACAGTTCCATGGTTTCTCTGTTTTGAGAGGAACACAAAATAGTGCATCCTAGCCCTATAGTTTGTTGATTACACTGATCGTAACTAGCATTGCTAGGTGTCCCGATTTCCAGGGGTTTGAGGACATGTCCCAGTTTACCCATGATTGGGACATCAATTGTCCTGATTTTCGATTATTAAGACTTCCATTATTAAAAAAATATAAACTCCAAGCACACCCGCTTCTTTTGCATTGCATCGAAGGCACACATTTCATATAAGTACCACACATACAAAGCTGGGCCAATGGTATTAAAATATCAGGCTGTCCTGTTCTATTCCAATGTTGGTATGATGTGATCTTGCAAATTAATTACAAAAATGAACATATGTTTAACAGGCTGATGGTTCCTGAACATAACTTGCACAGCATACCTGTAGTCAAACACTTTCCTGACATTCCCACGATTGTGGGTTTCATGCATAGTTTGCAGGTCTGAAATTTCAAAAAGTGCCATATATATGATTATCATTTGCTTTTGCTGACAAAAACTTGACACGAAATTTATATATATGTTCATATGTAAAAGAATTTTCAGTAAGGTATGCATTTTAATGTAAATTTCAGGTTGTACCAACACAAACTGGCAAACCTGAAGAAACAATTGCAGCAGTTAGAAGATGGATTGCATCCAGAGTTCTTGCGGAGGGTGAAGAGATTGGAGCACCAGTTGCACGAGAGGCTCAGAATCAATAAAATATACAGGTAAGTGTTATTACATTTTCATGCTCTTCATGCATATTCATCCATAAAGCTGTATAAACACTTTTTTTCTGTTCTTGATACCTGTCATGCAAAAGTAATAAATTAATAAAAAAGTAATACTCCTATAAATTATTTAAATATATATTCTAATTTTGAAAATAGATTGAAAGTGGTTGGTATATATTCAGTTTTTTAAAAGCAATATTAGTCACTAATATTACAGACTGATAATTTAAATGTGAATGTTTGTGTGTTTTATTATTTCTTCAAACTAACAGCTCAATGGATTAGAATGAAATTCGGAATTGAGATAGCCCATATTTTATGTACAGTAAATGCCTAACGCATACCGCCACGCCGAGGGCACGGCCAGCCCCTAGTCTTGTGTAAATTATCACTAGAAAGTGTTTATTGTAACAGTAGACGATTTTTTTCTTTTCATATTCATTTAAAAATAGTCCGTCACGTATTACTACCCACAGGGAACACATGTACGACGTCGTAGAGAAGGAGTACATAGCGGAAAGGAAGGCGGCGGCGAAAGAATTTGAAGAGAAGAAGATAGAGTTGAGGGAGAACCTGCTCAATGACTTTGAGGATAAGAGAAAGATGATTGAGACCGAGAGACACACTATGGAGCTGAATGGAGACTCTACAGAGGTACTTGCTCAATATATCTTATTACTTTAAGCAAGCAACTCTTGGTTTCTCGGAAACATTTGTAACGATTTTGATGATTTTTGTATTTAGATAAAACATCTTTCCAAGATTATCTAGAAAGGAAGAATTGAAAAAATAATTATTCATAAATATATTCTAATATCATGTTATATAATATTTTGATACTACTAGAGTAGTAATATCTATATATTAACTACTCAACAACAGATGGCACTACATACCTTTGGGGAAATTATAAAATTATGAAATAATTATAATATAAAAGGTCAAATTCGTAGCAACTTTATTCAACGAAAGTGTATGAAAAGATGTATGGAAGATGAATATGAGGCTAGAGAGGTGTGTCAGGATTGTAGTATGTGGCAAACTGTGGTTTCTGCCTACCCTTATAGGACTCCGGAGTGAGTGATGTAAAAAATCCCACAAACTTGAAATATACTAGAAATATGCATTTGCCCAGGTATTATTAACAATTATACATTAACTTTATACTTTATATAACTTTATACATTACATATTATTATTGCTGGTGACAGCTTGGAGTGATAAGGCATGAGGAAGTAGACGCCATCACCTTACATTTAATCTATCAATCTGTTTCCTGGCACTATTCATCATCATCTGTCTGCAGAATTCCACCACTACATATGGGCTTCCTTCCAAAAAAGGAGGGATTTGTCGTAATCTCCACGCTAAGCAGGTGTCTTGAAGATTGCAGTAGGTTTTGGTTGAATATCAAGATAACGCTGCTACCCATTACCCTGGTACATCTTTAAGTTGGTTTTTACAGGATCCTAGAGAAGAGTTCGAGTAATACTATTAATTATGTTGGACTTACAAGGCAATTTCAGTTAACATCACATCAGCTTCATGCTCGGTTACAACATTCATGAGATAAAAAATAAATATTAATATAATCTAGCTGTACCCAAGATTTCGTCGATGTAAAAAGAAATATCCTGTATCCTGTACTGTAGACTTACGACGTCATATGCTAGGATGAAAACTGTACGAGTATAGTAAATAATCTTAATAAATATTGTTTTTTTACTAAAATAAATTATTTTATTTTTTAATGTATTCCACAGGTGAAACCAGTAATGAAGCGTATACTCAGAAGGCGGGCGAACGAGCCGGCGCCCGCGCCGGAGAAGCGTCGGAAGCCGCTGGCGACCACCCTCACGTTCCAGCTGGACGAGCGTGACATCGAGGCGGACCTGCGGGCGGTCGCGAGGCATTCCCCGCCTCCCACCAGGCATCACGCGCCCGCGCACAACGCGCAACCTAGGAAACACCTCAACTCCAGTAGTTGTAAGTATTTATATACTATTATAAAATTGTTAAATGTCAAATTTTGTAAATCAAAGATACTTAAAAAAGCTACTCAGATCGACTAATTACGATTGATTATGACTAACAAAAGCGAATATACTCAATGGAGAAAGAAAACTTTGTGATGACACCTGTATGCCTACACGGCGTGTGAAGTATACAAAGATTTCCTTGTCCATTGAGTGCATTAGTACAATGCAGATTGTACATGAGTTTGAAATAAAATAATCTAGTAAGGTTTTGGGATCGAACCCACGACCTTTCGATCGCGAGTTTTGTCTAGCACCACCAATCCACTAACGTACTGAAGATATTCAGATTAAAGGCAAGTTTTTACACTGCTGTATCATATTCAGACACGTTATTCTTAGGTACGTTCTATTGCGCACGCGCATTTAGTGTGCTAGCGATTGATGACACACATTATAATCGCCAAGTCACACGTGACTTATCGAATAGAAGTGTCATTCCAATACATTTTTTCCTTTCTATTAGCGATAACGATTGTCGAATGTCAACTTGGCTAGGGGGGCAGGCTTTTAGGGAGACAATTGTAACAGTCTGAACTTTTATTTATTCTAATTCTTTAACCCTCTGCGGACCGAGCCGCCCGATGTGCAAGCGCCAAAATTAGTTTTGACAAATTAGTTCTGATCCTACCGTAGTCTCGCATCGTAAGTTTACATTATACGGAAGATAAGACTTCATCGCTAAAGGTTGTAACCTTCATTCGTTGAGAGTTAACTTGACATCCTAGGCTAGTGTACCCGTGCGTATTTTATCGTTTAGGACAGTGGTCGTCACACTTTTCTGGTCAAGGGCCGCATAAAACATTGCGAGGTATCGATTGCCCCATAGATTTTCTATGGCAATTGCTTCCTGTGACCATGTGAAGTCTTTATTTGCCAACGAAATAAACTAGCATACAATTAACGGACACCAAGAATATCCAGATGCACGAAACAAATATTAGTGAATCACACAAATATTTGTCCCTTCCCCCTCCCGTAACCTCTCAGTCAGTGTATGGCACTATGCCACTTAAAATATGGATTGAATGTTCGTTTCACGGATTTGCAACATATTCGTAAACAAATGTGCTGAACACAGTTTTCATGGAATTGTGCTGTCAGGGTGTAAGCACGATTTCAATGCAATACATAAGCTGCGTAGGGCAGGGTCGAAATATATATGAATATTTATTAATATTTATTATTTTATTCGAATTATAAAAGTAATCGACTCGGTCAATCTTTAGTTTGTTTTCATATCTATCAACTTCTCAATAAAAACTTAGATGAAAAAATACAGAGAATGAGAATTTCGATCAAAAAGTCTATTTTTCTTAAATTTTGTTGGATAATCTATCATTTTTTCGCTTTGTATTAAATTATTTTTGTATAATCAATTTCAGTCAGAAGGTAGATTGGTTTATTTTGTGTGTAATATTTTTTTGTGTTAATATCCCTCTTACTTCATGCTACACTATAAAAGATGCAACTTTTCGTGATTTTAAGACCCTGCCCTATATTTGCTACAATCCTTAAAATTGTTATCAGGTGATTCACCAGTACGGGACAGCGGTGAGACAACAGACACGCGGGTGGAAGACGGCAAGCTACTGTACGAGCGGCGGTGGTACCATCGCGGACAGAGCGTCTACGTGGAGGGCAGGGAGATGGCCAGGTTCCCCGGGCACATACACGCCATCACCGACGAGGCGGTTAGTATTACTATTTTCTTCATCCGGTCATCATCTCTATCAAATGTATCTTATGGGATTTATTTCCTTAGAAAACATTATTAATTTGTTCATTGTCTTTCGTTCATAAAAACGATTATAAAATCCAGTGGATCTGGATTTGATGAGGGCCATCGATCCGCGCTGATGAACAGTTTTTTTAACGCACAGAAATGGTTAACTCATATCGCAGCGCCGAGGACACAGCACGGTGGTGTTGTGAGGATTGCACCCATTAAAAACTGTTCGGCGTCCACCTTGTCCTTGTGCCAGAGCGCTCCGAGAAACACTCGAGCAGTCATCCGCGGTTTGGGCGGGCCTGGGCCTCGCGGGCCTCTTTTTAGGGAGGGATCACTGTCTCCTTTCCAGTGACAGTTCTAAGGCTCACCCAGGGAGCCCTTGTGGATCCCCTCTGTGCGGGCGCCCCGGACGCAGCGCGCTCTCGCCACGGAGCTGACACTGATGAACTCTGATTAATTGTCTTTAAACCATTTCTATGTACACTTCGCCTTATATGAATTCGCCTCATTCGCTGCTCATCTTGTTGGAACACCGAGTAAGGTGTCATTTTGATAATTTTGTGCCCTTACCCGATTATTAACTACTCAGATCGACTAATTAAGGGCTTCTGTAACCAAATCGGTCGAGGTTTGTTTATTTGTTGTTCAGGCTTCACGCAAAAACCAGCCGGTAGATTTTGGTTAGACTGTTACAGTCTTATAGGTACTATTCCGACTTAAAAACTGCGGCATGTTTCATCAAAATCGGTCCAGTAGAATTTATGATACAGCTTGATCCCTGTTTTAGTAGCTCCTGTGAGGTAACAAGAGGTCAAGTAAAAGTGGTTCTTAGGCTTTTTATATAAATCTATGAATGTGTCGAGATTTCCCATGTAGCTGAAAACCGACATTCACGACGGAGCCGCGGGCAAAAGCTAGTAATTTTAAAAATTACACCCACGTTTGGCCGAACTTCAGTTCAGTTCAGTGGCACGTTTTAACCAAATGTTCAGCTGAATCATTCCATCATTCCATCATTAGTATAAGCTTTCATACACATACCTAATTATAATTTGCATCTACTAGAGTTCGAATCTGGAACAGCAAGTGAGGTTACTACTAATTAAGCTAATCATATGTATGTAATTATTCTAGACAAGGGCTTAATCCCCCACCTGATCAGGGGAGATCCGTGCCCCCGTAGTGGGGACAAATATGAAGTGGGGATGATTCTAGACAGAAGATATATCTGACATACTTTAAGAAACTTCTACACATTTCTTCTTACCAATGGCACTATTCAGGTTTACGTCAGAGCCGTTGTAATTGCACGGATATGCGTTATCCCTGAAGATACATTGTTGAACACGGGCCTTCTTCTTGAAAGGAAAGGATTTTCCATAATCTCCATTTTCTAACAGAATAATTCTCCTGACCATTATTCTGGTATATCCCTTAGCTGATTTTCACAGCGTTCACGTGAAGAAATCCGTGTTATATAGTAAAGTAATTGAGACAATATTCGAGACCCCCTGCTTTCGGAAGACGTGCTTTCGGAAACCTGGAAGTGTCATGCTCGGCTGAGACTCGAACCCCAGACTGTACTATCGAAATACGAGACTGTATCCACGACACTAATGTACACAGGCATCATTTGTTATTCAGCTAAACCAAACCACCTTTTCTTTACAGATATGGGTGAAGAAATCGAATCTGGAACGTGTGCGGATATTCATAACACAGTTAGCTCGCGGTAAAGTGACGTTAAAACGGCGCGCGTCATAAACAACGCGAGACGTACAGTGTACACGATACTAGTCGTGTGTGAGTGGCTTGTGCGAGCTAGTTCAACGCTAGAGTGTGCTCGAGTGCCCATTGTGATGCTAGATGTTGGCAGTTACAAAATAGTTCCAGAATGTTCTGTTCTGGTTGTGCGTGCGGCGAGTGCTGCGATTAAGCAGTTGCAATGAGCTTAAGGTATTCTTGTTGTATTTATTTATCTATGAGGATTGTTGGGAGAATTCCAAACTGTCATAGAACGAAGTCACATCGTCAAAGTGGCTCCTTTACAGGGGAGCACTTTAAAGTTTTGAACTCGCATATCTGTGCATACTTTTGTATGCTATTTGTAAGTTATTATTAATTAAATCATTTAGGGAAAAAATATACAGAGATATGCTAGTTCAGAACTTTAAACTGCTCTTCCGTAAAGTAGCCCTGTGACATTGGTTCTATGACAGTGTCGATTTTTTTATACAATATTGACGAGAATTAGATATTTTTTAATGAAATACCAGTGGAGGTTTTGTTGATTGACTATTTATGGTTGGATGTATATTCTGCATAATCTATTTAGATTTAGCATGAAGTTTAAATTAAATTAATTTTGGATTTAATTAGTTGTGAAAACTTATACAACTGCAGCCTGACTACAAAATGTAAAGGTGGAATTCCACTAGTCTACGGCACAATGGCACCCAATGTACGGTACAAACGTTTGCGATAAACGCATAATAGTTGTGGTAATTTCAAACAGTTCGTAATTTGTAAAACTAGTAGATACTATGAGCCTATTAGATATTTTTTGCTCTCTTGATAAGAGTTCTGTCTAATGAGAGCTATATTCGGCTTTTAGGATTTACTTTTTTCTACTTCAGTATTTCATGGAGTTTGATAATTAGGTAGTGCTCATTATAGCATTTCTAGTTTCGACATACCGATATATTGCAATATTTCGTGAAAGTAAGTTTTTGAGTTATTTTAATTGATCTCATGTTGCGTTTATTTTCGACTACTTTGCCAATGCCAATATTGCCAATTTAAGGGCAGAAGAACAACTAAAAGAAACTTGACACAGTTATATACTTCATAATTCACTTTTGCAATACCTGCAAGATTTCTGGATTTGTATTTCTACTGAGCAACAAGTACTTGTGAGTATTAATGGGTACATTATTGGATTTTTATAATTTTTTTGAGCCTTCGTCGATTTAAAAAAATAAGGTTATTTCGGTGGAAACCTGAAAATAGTTCAGAATCCCCAGTATTTATTGGTATAGTTTTTATATCATGTTATATTTGTCCCAAAGATTTATGAAATTATTTGAGGTCCCAACGCATGCGCAGGTCTGCAGTCCTATTCACATACATTCGAAACGCCGTATTGCAGATGGAATAGTTTCTCATTCTGAAATTTCTGTTTTTTTTTTCCAATTCCTTTGGAAATCTCATCTGGGTTCTTTGGAATTACATAATATATATATACATACTATTGTGTGGTGCCAGCATAATAATAACATCATTCCATATCTTTCCATGGATGCTGTGAAAACCGGCTCACCTCCCTCGCCTCATTCACATTAAATACATCTTTTTATACACTTTCGATTAAGGGTGCGACAAACTTGACCTTTTTGAAACAAGCTGTTGATTTAATCTCCATAATTGTTTCTTGGGCACCCTCTTCCAACACTTCCACTCATATTGTCCGCTATATTAGTTTCTTTTTTTTTTCTCGTAATTGTTTGTGAAGAATCTTGTCGCATGCATCATTTCGGTAGGGCTCGGCCCAGTGGCTGGGATTTCAATGAGGTAACTTAATAACATTCTGAGATTTCGTGGAATATTAAAATAATTGTACAATGATTGCTGAATCAGTTTGAGATGACAATGTACAATTTGATTATATCAATAGTGGAAAGTTAACATTGATTAAGCAGCATTATAGCAACTATAAAGGAGAGTGATCCACAGTTCTATACTTTTTGTGTCTCGTAGACTTCTTTGCATTGTTTCTGTTTAAGGTAGTTCCCCTGTCTCATCCCCGGTCCATTCGTCCCCACTACAGGGGCACGGAACTCCCCTGGTCAGGGTTATTAGGTCGTAGTCTACCACGATGGCCTAGTGTGGGTTGGTAGACTACACACCCATGCAGGCATGCAGGTTTCCTCACGAAGTTTTCCTTCTCCATTAAACATTCTACATCGGTGTCTGCGGTGTAGACCGTATATGAATTAGAAATAACTCAGTGGTACATGACCGGTATCGTACCTACGACCTTTCGATCGTAAGCCGCGTCAGGCATCAATACACCACCGATGCCCCTCTTAGCTTAGCTAGTATTGATTTTTTTCAGGTTCATGAACTTCACATGTGTTTTTAATAGCTCGTAAAGGCTACTGTCTTTAAAAGATTTAAATTTGTTTCAGTAATGATGTAACTGCGACCCCCTGGGGGTCGATATAGGCTATTTTGGGTTATCAGCGGTATAAATAGAGAAATAATTAAAATAAAATTTGAATATGCGAAAATATCATATTACAATTTTATAAATAACCTTGGTATGCATTCTCCCAGCTCTCACATTGATTTTGAAAACATGTACGTTTTGTTTAAACAGCCTATCATTTTTTTTTATTATTTGTTCTTAGCCATGAAAGCATGTCTTTCAGTCGAGCACATTTATTTTGTGAATTTAACAATAAAATGCCGATGTATCATACTTTATCGCTTCTTAGGAGTTTTGACGCCAATCCGAAGATTACCACGTTAACACATTGACTGGGCAAAAGTATCCGCAGGATTATTGCCTTGAAAAATATAGTCACTTCTATTGTTAGTCACAGTTTTATTCCAATGTTTCAATATTATTTGCGATTATTGACGATTAATACACGAAACAACACCAAATATAATATGTATTAAACATCACAATAAACTAATATAAAACGTTAAAATAACACTTCAAGTGATGCTTCATTCGAGTTGCTGCCAAAACTCCAAACAGCCTATAAATAAAGTGATAAGTCAAAGTCAAAATTTTTTATTCATGTAAACCCAACAGGTACTTATGAAAAGTCAAGTATCTACCACCCGCTCGAAAAGTTGTTTCAGAAATATTCAATAGATATATTCAAAGGTATTCAATCTAGTAGGATTTTCAGTGGTTTCGCTTCGCTTCGGGGTCGCGTGAGGTGTGATGTTAAATTGTACGTAACTTAATCTAGTTAAGTTGGATCTCTTTATTGTGTTGAAGTACACTAAGTTTTGTGGAAGTCGACTGTGCCGCCTGATGGATGGGACGGACGAGCGGGCAAGTGGCGCTAATAATTTTTCCCTAAAAATTTAATAGTAATTTCGGTACAGATAAATCAGCCTGGAGACTTTTTTGTACTAATACACACAGTGACTAAAACCGGAATAAATCGCTTTGCGCTAGCTACCACGTGGCTCGCACTCTCGCACCAGTTGCTTATAAGTAGCGTTAGAAGTTAATGTTAATTTACATATTAAATTACGTTTCATATATATATAATATTAAGTACCTGCTTACGAGTATAAAAATAAAAATATTTGCTAACCGTACATTACTGCAAACACAAGAACGTCTCCAAGTTGATTTGGTTATAGGTATTATGAAGAAAGTGTTCAAAAATTCTATCACGTAAATATTCTGAGAAAATTATTTTTAATTTATTAGCACTAAGTGCTAATTAATTTCCAGTTTCTGTAATATGTGTTAAAGGTAGTATTATTATTCCTATATTCGTCTACTTTCACGGGGTATGTATTGCAGAGGTTCTCAAACTTTTTTTACCTCTTAAACTAATTGGCCATATTTTTCGGTTTTGGCTAGACCTCATAATTAAGTAATATTGAATTTATGCAAATTAATCGACTTCTAAAGTGTTTCTTACAACGGTTAGCGTTGCTCGCTTCGAGAAATTTAAATTTCTTATTGTAATGTGGTCTTTGTGCGGGACCACTTTGGGTATCAATGGGGTGTTGTTCCAGGTAATTTTAACTGAAAAGTAAAGCATGTGACAACTGTGTTTGTTAACCCTTTCACACTGGACGGGACATATGTACGTTGTCCCAGTATGGAATATTTTTGAAATTACGACTTGGGCAACATATCTGCCAGTTACTGAACAACATTTAGAAACGGAGTCATTTATGAGTCTCTTAAATCTTTAGAATTTCAGAAACAAAAGATCGTAATAATCACATGGAGGGGAAATAACTGTTTCCGGAAATGGGGCGCATTAAACAGGTTTTTTTGTCGTGTTGAAAGGGTTAAAAAGTTATTTCTGTGAATTTTTCATATAAACATTCAATGGCTTAATAGAAAAACTCAATGTGCTATAAAAATGACGCTAAATTTTAATTCAGCATACTTAAATACATAAAAAAAATCTAAACAGGGAGTTTAAAACATTCACTGCCTATCACTCGCATCCAAGTGGGGTGGTGTCGTTGCTAAAGTACCTCCCACTCGTATCCGAGCGACTAAATTTAACAAACAAAAAGAAAATTGGTTCCCGAGCTTTGAATTTACTCAAATTTATAATAAGTTAAATGGTCTAATTTATATAATAAATAATAAAAGGATTAATAAGGTTTTCCCAAACCCAAGTAAATCCATCCGGTTACATTCGTATAGGCACCTCTTTTTCTAACAATGACTTGATGATCGCACTCTTACCCGTCTCGCCTCTCGCACTCCTAAGACCCGGCCAACGAGTAATGCGCGGATCGCAATGTTAGTTTGTCTATCACTGTGTTAGAACAGCGGAATCTTTCTTCAGAGGACACGCTGAACCATTTATGTTATTAAATTAAATATTGATTATGTAATTCTAAAGTTAGGGTTCTCCAGACATCAAAATTAGTGTTTCCCAAAAAAAATAGTATTGGTTGTTCGCAACCGAACGAAACTTTTTAAAGTTAGTTTTTTTATGTTGGCTCACATGGAGCAGTTGGCTATTCTGTTTTTGTTTAATAAACGAGTGGCTGTGACTGTATCAGTACACAAGAAAATCTATTTTTTATTTTATTTCATGTCTGCTTAATGTGGCGTACATTGATCTTGCGCAAGTCCAATATAGATACGATACCGAGAGTGGATAGCTGAAAATCGCAGGTTTAACTAGTTCTGTATAAATATCGAATAGTACCTCTACTCTGTCCCTTGATAAAAAAGATTGAAGTTCGATAAGTAGTGATTAGTCGCCTGCTTGTGAGACATAATTTACTACTTAACGAACGAACTATGAAACTATAAACGATGATGAATTACAACTATAAATGATGATAAACTATGTGCATTTCGCTGTGTGATCGTGATGATAATGATTTATAGCCTATTTAATTCTCGGTGTTGTATTTGTTTCTGCCAGTCCTGCACGTAAGGGCAAGAACGGTTTTTGGGGCAACACTTACCAAAGTAATCTATGTATATACGATTTGAGTTTCAGATAGTTCAAGGATATCAAAAATTCAAGCATGCATAAAGACTGTTGCACACGTAAAGATTTTTATTTATGTGAATATTACACAGCAAAAAAAAAATATTATATAATAAGTATTTACCTTCAAAAATGAACTGACAATGCACTTGATTAGCGGCACTATAGTAGGGCCATTTTAATATGCCACATTTGCGCTTCTTCAAAATAACCTTGCAATGGCGGCCACACGATAATATTATTTTTTTCCAAAGAACGGCACAATTGGACAATTTGTCAGCTATTAAATATATATTATATATTTATAATAAAAGAGAAGACAATTTTACGATTTATTTTGCTTAACAATCATTTCTGAACATACAGATTGATAGATGTTAAAAGAGGTCTATTAAAATTGCTCTACTTTATATAAGTTGTGAATGCAATGATTTAATATTTTACAATTTGTAACTTGTGACAAGTGTCATCAAAAAGTACCGCTAGTATAAAAAATAAAGCCCTACAATATCATACAAATATATTTTAAAAATTGTTCTATAATATGTGGCTGGGAATAGGTATTTAAATTAAAAATTTAAACTACCCACATTTTTGCTGATTCGATTCCGTTCAAGATGACTAATATTAACACGAGCTCTCAAAATAAAAATGCAGTATACCTAGTCTTGTTAATAGGAAAATATATTTTTTTGCTATTGCATAAAACATTTATTACTGTAGTTTGCGTTAGTTTATACATTAATATAATAACATTAAAAAATATGAAGCTCAATCAAAATTATCCCAATAGGGTTTAATAAAATATTTATATGTTGAGGCCAGTTATCAGTTGAAACACGCACTTTCTCCATGGGAATATTCTTCACTGCCAATCTTGTGGATTGCTTTAGGAACTCAAAATTATCATGGCGTTTAGAGCATTCCATACTCTCTAAAACTGACCATAAGTCATAATCCAGTGGATTAAGATCGGGACAAGATGACGGCCAGTCTTCAGCTCTGATGAAGTTGAAAGAAATGAAAAGAAATGTTTGTACCTATTAATACCCCGTTACACAAACATTCGACTAACACCAAGTGGATGAGGAGTTTCAAAAACTGTATTTGGCTCCGTACCTACTTTGTGTAATGCTATCACAGCGATCCGGTTTTCATTATCAGCCATTCAATTTTAAATTCACAAGAATATTTGACACAGATTGGCGCGAATGCATACATAATTATATAAGAATGATGACAGGTTCTAAATTCAAATGTAATATTGTTTTTTTTAATTGGAAACAGTTTTTATGGCCAGACTAAGTAAGTATAAGGTGAACGTGAATCTACCCGCGGTGTATTTTTAATTTCATCTATATACAATTCTACTTAATGTAATTTATCAGGGACTGTGCGACCGTAGCGCTTGTGCTAGCGCATGATATGATACCAATGTTAAGAAGCCATCACGCGCCTAATAATATTATTCTATCAAATAATAATATTTTTTTTACAACTTTCAATCACATTTCTGGCCCATTTTTACGGCGAAGCATGAACTATCAACACATCCTGTGTTGATTACGTAAAGGGCCGTGAATGTGTTAAAATTGTCTTGTACAGCGATTATTAAAGAGTTTTGTATTGAACTATTTAGAAACAGTGGCAAGACTTCGAATGAAATTTCAAACATTGCAATAGTTATAAATTAATAAAATACAAAATGTTGTTTTTTTGAAAAGATTATTATTATTTACTCAAATACATTGTTTATAATATATTTATATTATGATAATGTAGGACATTATCTTGACGTATATAAACAGTATATGTATATCATGAGTTAAAGTGACAACTGTGATGACGTCACATTTTTGTTTTATATTTAAAAAGGGTGTTATTACATCGACACGATCGACGTAGATCGACAGTATTCATCAGTTGAATGTCTCCTCCTTATAAAGGAGGGATTTGCTATAATCTCCACGTCTTGGGGCTCGAATAGATTTTGATTAAATAAAAGGATAACGCTGCTGCTAATTATTCTGGTGCATCCCTTAGCTCATTCTCACGGCATCCATCGGCATTTCTCGTGTGAATGCTGCTATCACTATGCCAGCGCCACGCCTCTTATAAACAGTTTATTTCAATCGTGCCTTAATTATTGTCGATTGATCAATCCAATGATTGATTATTTGACTGATTATCAAGGTTGATGGCCGTTTGATGCGTTTTATAAGCCTCAATAATTGATCATTTGAAGTTTCTTACCTACGCAATCTAGTTTGTCCGAGACGTCAATATGATATCCGTCGTCTTTTCACTATAGCTAATTAAGTCTGGCTCTTTTATTACAGGGATTATGACTATGGTTGCGAGTCCTGTTGAAAGACTGACTGACTGACTTATGACGCTATTCCCCTAGCCCCAACAATTCTATGACTAGTATCATTTATTAAGTTACAAGTTGTAATTTAGAGTTGATTCAGAAGCATCGTTCATTAAAGTGAGAACAGAAGATCAACGATGAAAGCACGAAGCGATCTTTCTCTCTTTACTAAACGGTGTTTATGAACGACAGAAGGATCTAGATTAGTCTACGTGTCTTCTGAAACATGCTACCGGTTCCGTATTTCCCATGATGGGGTAGAACTTCACGGACCCTGGTCTGACTGAGCCACTATATGCTGTCTTGGTCGTTTAACCCTTTCGCTACCAGAGCCTCAAGGGAATACCCGCCACCACAGTCCAGATGTCTTATTATTTAAATATGATACCAATTGCCATTTTGTGGGATGTATCTATAACGTTTTAAGTTAAATAAGCAATCTTACAAACGAACATACATAAGTGACACAGGGCTACAGATAGACGATTCTTTTTGATAGATAGACGATTTGTAGCCCCGTTGTCGTATGTGACACAATTGATTAAAAAGAAATGAACACCCGTCACGTATTTGTGACGGAGGTATTAGGTAATTAAATCGGATCGTCACATATTTTGCATTGCATTTGCCAAAACTCTATAATGATAAATCAAAAAATGATAAAACAGTATAAATTATTAATTATACAAAAATATCGTTTAGCGGTGTTATTACTTATTATTTACTAAGGAAAGTTTCAATATGTACAGTTAGGTGACAATTTTAAGAGCTTTGACGTCAAAATTAACCAGTTCGCTACCAACCGTCACACATATGTGACACAGCAGTTTCTTACCACAGCCCGACGTCACAT
>WUAW01006849.1:4393-14395 GCA_017165845.1 Thaumetopoea pityocampa | reverse complement strand
CATATCACCGTCCTGCCCGGGGATCAGATGTACGATTCCCGAGCCCCCTGCCAGATATTTTTGCAGGGAGGGACCGCCAATGGAGGGCGGTCTGTTAGATCGTATTATAAAGCCCCGAGCTATCGGGCTGTTGAAAGTGGTCTATGAGAAAAAAGTCTGGGAATCTCTGTACAAGAATAATGGGCAGAACCGTTATTTAATCATAATGTATTGCGATTTCCAAGACCCCTGCCAAGATTATGGCAAATCCCTCCTTTTTCATTTTCAATATTTGCATGCCTGTTGGATGTGTTAAGGTCTCCAGAAATATGTGTCATATTATCAAGATGTTTCGCGCAAATATTCCATTTAAATTAATCTTTGAATTGTAATTGACCGGCTTTGTTTTATTATGAATAGAAGCGGCTCTATCCCGGACAATCTTAGTGACCAGACCGCTGGGCGCCGCGGACGAGGACGCTGTCAACGTGCACGTTGCCGCCGACGACGTTCACAACTGTAAATGTAAGAGACGATCAATTTTTTACATAAAAAGTTAATATTATTGGGCTGGCCATACTCATTGCCAGGGTCTGTCTTACAACACAATTTTCAGTAAGTATACATTTTTTAACGTTTTATACGGCCATTTCATATATCCATATATGTAAATGGATTCCATTGCTTCTATCACCTTGCTTTTAGACAGACAGACGTCGCAACTTACCAACATTTACATCGCTAACCTGTTTTAATGATCCCGCTATCCACTTCCCTCTTCAATCCCCTACTGATTGCATAGAAGTAAGATAAATTATCATTATCACCATATCAGCCCACAGACGTCCACTGCTGGACATAGGCCTCCTCTAATGATCGCTACAGCGGCTAGGAGCCGCCTACATCCACTGATGGCCTGCGACCTTCACCAGGTCATCGTTCCACCTAGTCGGGGGTCTACCCATATTACGCTTTCCGATTCGGAGTCGCTACTCCAGGATTGTAAGACTCCAACGTCCATCGGTTCTGCGAGCTATGTGCCCCGCTCACTGCCACTTCAGCTTTGCAATTCTTTGAGCTATGTCGGCAGCTCTAATTCTCCCGCGGATTATCTCATTTCGGATATTATGTAGCAGGGAAATACGTAGCATAGCTTTTTCCATTGCTCGCTGCGTGACCTTGAACTTTCTTATGAGGCCCGTCAGTGGCTATGTGAGCTAAATGTAACGTGGCAATTAAAGCACCAATGAGACTAGACGAGATTACAATTAGAAAACAAAAATTTTTTTGTTACTGAGAAAATAAATGTATATTTATAAAAAAATAAAATAATTTCTTGGTACTCGAAGTAATAGAATTTGATTAATAATGATATTAATTATACAGACTCTTTTTATAAACTTTTATTCTTTGTTTAAAACCATGTGCCATCACTAAATGGTTAAGTATTCCGTTGTTAACAGCACTAAGCCCTGAATGTGGCACTAAACGCAGACAGTTCGTGGGCAGCAAGTCAGTGTCATGCGAGGGTGCGAGTGGAGCGTTCGGCGACATTGCGGTCAAGCACCTCGCTGTGCAGCTGCCCAACACCTCCGGGGAGTACTTGGATAAGTATGTATAAGTACATAAATTAGTGAAGGATTTATACAGGGTTATTTTTTAATGGGACAGTATGTATTTGAACTCTACGACTCATAGTAATGCCGTTTTCAAAGATACTCATTTTTCAATTTTAAATAAAACTGTGGACAAAGAAATATCCAGTATGCTTGCGTTTTACGCCGTTTTTGTGTGGCAGCGGTCAATGACGGTGACCATGATTTTGATCAGAAAATGAAGCTTAATTTTACCAGCGTATATTGTTTTTAATGTTAATATTGTTTTAGCCGCCATCAAACAAATTTTTTTTCATGGCTAACACCTACTACAGATGTAGTAGGTGTTACCCATGAAACAAAATTTAGGCTGTGAGGGCGCGTTGCTATCACAGCCTAAATTTTGTAGTATAAAGCACGAGGTCAGAAATATTACGATGCGGAGTTACAAAATTTTTAAATCATTTTTTTTTTTGTTTTATTAGGTAAACGACCTCTTGTTCGTTTGATTACACTCCCTCACTACTTTGATTACATTTACTACAGTTTTAGATTGATAATCTGAAACTATAGTAAATTTTGTTAGTTTAGTGGTTCTGCTGCTTAGTGTTATAAACCTTGGCTTTTGTTGACAGGGTTCACCTAAAGATTATTGCCTTAACGTACAATTGCAAAATGTAGGCAATAAGTTTATATGTTAAGAGTATTCTTTATTATATTTTTACATATAGTGTTCAACTATGTCTGAAGCAGTGAGGTCATTCTATAATTCAGTAACTATAATGAACCCAATTACGTAATGAGATTATTGACTGCATCATGTTTACTCCTTTAGTATGAGCCTTCTCGAGCTTGCCGAAGCTCTTTCTCATCCGAGCCACGACACGGATCGTATACTGAGTCTACTTGAAGCGTTACTGAAGATTCTGCAGAACAACAACCCTTCGGGGAGCCTCCGAGAGATGGTGCTGCGCTCATTGTACCCGCACGTCGACGGCGACGAGGGACCCATTCTGGTCGCTGTCGCTAGGGCTATGCTTATGGTACGTATGTTAAGATAATTTAAAATGGTTACTCGTGCAACTGATTGATGACAGATGAGATCATGTTGATGACAAATCATGTTGAAATTAGTAGAAAAAAAATTATTAATAAAATAAAGAACAAAAAATAACGAAAACATTAAATTTAAATTACTACGAATTTTAATGTATATGTGCATTTTGTATGGAACAGTGTATAAATCAAAAACGAAGATACAATGATTCGTATTTTAGTATTTAAATTGTCAATTTAATTATTAGAACATTATGATTCCGGACAAAATAGATTTATTAATGTACTTACATTTTGAAGTACAGAAATCTAATTTCCTTGTTTATTTAGGTTTATGTGTTTTGACGGTAGTTAAGTCAACTTTGTCGTTTCAGATGCGCGTAACAGGAACACATTTGGCAGCTGCTTGTAAACTTGTCTTTAAGATTGCTAAAAACGACAAAAATGATAATTTGTTCAAGAACACGAACTTGTTGGGTAGGTATATAAATTTTTGATAGTTTGTTATTATTACACATATATTTCTTCGTTGGAGTATTTCTTTGTGAAAAGTTCGTTTCAATTTGGTTTTACATTGAAAGAAATAAGCCGAAAAAATATCACAAAAATACAAATCGCAATACAAGACATCCGTTTCTAATCAGAACAATAATCTGCACTTCAATACGCGTTTCATACCTCAACGAAGCATTATCAGGAATTTTTATATGAGACACGATTCGCACTTTGCTTATAAAGTTTTTTCTATACATGGGAGTTTTCCTTGTTTTCCTAAATACTCCCATATATACTTTAATTTAAAAAATGCGAGCACAAAAATAAACGTGAGGATACATTGAAAAGTAATACTCTATTATTACGAGCTGTCTCATTATCTCACCAAAATCATGGTGCACCGAAAAGGAGCACAAAATAAACTCGGGCGCAACTTACGGGACATTGATTCTTTTATACCAGAACGGAGGCAAACAAGCTTACGGTAGATGGTAGCTGATGGTAAACGGTTACCGCAGTTACCACGCGGTTACCACATGAGGGAAATCAGGTGCGGGTTGCCGAACCTTCAAAAATTTACTCACTCCCCTCTTGAAGAACCCCATACTGTAATCTTTCGGGAAAACCTCAATAACTCTATCAGTCTACAAATATAACCCTGTTACACTTTTTTATTGCGGAGAAATCCGTGTCATTAATTAGGCTTCCACTAAATAAAAACATTAGTATTATAGTCCCTACTATTCCCGCTCTCATCCTAGGCTGTGTGGCGCCGGCATAATATTAGCGTCACTACATACCTTCCCGTGGGTGCTGTGAGAACCAGCTATGGATGTACCAGGATAATGGGCAGCAGCGTCATCCTGTTATTCAGTTAAAATCTACAACGATCTCCAGTACGCCTGTCAAGAATGGATATCATGGCAAATCCCTCCATTTTAAGGAGGAAGCCCACGTCTAATGTAGTCATCCACGAGCTGATGAAGAAGAAGATCCCCGTCCTCTCTATATGACTTATTGGAAAAGATCAATTTAGATGTAGCTTAAAGAGATTTTCTTCAATTATTGTTTACCTTGTAGTTCATTGTTTCCGCGGATGACTGTGATTTGTATGTTTGTGGTTTTCGCTGCAATGGATGCCTCCGGCAGAGACCCGCAGCACCGGCAGCTACGGGCTCGTAGTGGCGGCGATGTCTTGTCCATGTCCGTTGTATATCAAAACAAACGATTATACCGCGAAGACACTTTACCGTCTATCTATACTATTATAAAATGTCTTAAATGTTAAATTTTATAAATCAAAGATATTTAAAAAGAAATGTACTCAGATCGATTGTTTAACGTTTCTGAAACTAAATCCGTCGATATTTGATTGTTCGAGCTTCACGTAAAAAGTAGCGGGTAGTTTTTTATCAAACTGTTACACTCTTAAAGGTATTTTTTTAAATACCGACTTAAAAACTGCAGCATTTTTCATCAAAATCAGTTCAGTAGAATTGAAGATACAGTTTGATGCCTGTTTTAGTAGTCGCCGTTAAGGTACGAGAGCTCAAGTAAAAGTGGTTCTATGGCTTTTTATCTATATTATTATAATATAAATCTATGATTGTTTCGGGATTTCTCATGTAGTGGAAAACCAACATTCACGCGGACGGAGTCGCGGGCAAAAGCTAGTTTATTATATTAGTGTGTACATAACGGACACAGTAATGTATGCGCCGTGGTGTGGCGGTGTACAGAGCTGCTGGTGGAGGGGTGCGCGCGCGCGGAGCCGGTGTCGGAGAGCGAGTGCTGCGTGTACGCGGGCGGCGCGCTGCGCGTGCTGGCGCTGGAGCCGGCGCTGTGTGCGCGCGCGCACCGCGCCGGCGCCGCGCACCTCGCCGCGCTGCACCTCAAGATACTGAACAACGCGGTCACACAACATTATACATCTATTATAACACTACCAACAGTACTTCTTCTATTTCCTATAGTGGCAATCGGCTGCGAATTCGCGCTTTTACTGCCAGTGTCGAGTGTATATATTTTTCAGGTCATATAATATTTTTTCAAGTTAACAATAAGACATCGGTGTGTTATATTTTATTGCTTCTTGAGAGTTTTGAATTCAATCCAATGAATCCACTTTATCCAGCCAAAATTCCCGCAGGCCTTGAAAAAGTACGGTCACTTTGCTATGTTAGTCACAGTTTAATTATAACTTTGCAATATTGTTCACGATTATTGACGATTAATACACAAAACAACACCGAATTTATATATTAACCATCACAATAAACTAATATAAAAGTTAAAATAAAACATCAAGTGATGCTTCACTCGGGTTGCGGCTAAAACTCCCCAATAGTACATTATAAGGCGATTTTTACGAGACGTTCGCAAAAATAGTAGCAACTCTAAGCAACGACTACCGATTTTCAGATACCGGTCGGGATCCACTTTAAAATTAAGCAAAATAATGAAAACGCAGGGAGTAAACTACTTCAATTATCTACCAATAGGTAGATATACCGCTCATTAAAATCATGGCAATGTGACAGTATAATGTTTAACTAGTATTATATGTGCTTATTTAAATAATTATTTGAAACAACGTCCGTTCACGACTGTCAAGTAATCGGTAAATCGGTAGTAGCGTGACTACGCTAGTGACTTGATATTAGCACAAATTTGTAACATAAGGAGTAACAGATTGGAGTGCATTAACTCCGTCAATATAACTTTCGAGGTTAAAGCATTATCTGTAATATTGTAAAAAATTATAAATAAACAAACAATTTCAAAACCCGTTTCAAACCATAGTTTTTGGATGGACGGAATGAATACACTTACCTGTTACTCCTAACACAATACAACAAAGAATTAAATGTGATGTGGTATGAACCGGTTCTCCTAATGATTATGAATGAACTATTTTCACACTATACCACGAAGATACGTCGTTCCGGACGACCTATAATACGGACTGTATTCTTATACAGTCCGTATTATAAAACTCTTGTCTTCATATCGCGATACAGCAATTTGTAGGAAATAATGCAGCGTCGTCTGTTAACTAGTACAACACTCACGCAAGAGTTGTTTGGAGCCACTGCCGAAAATCTTTAAATTGTATGATTTTTTAATTAGAATGCTTACATTGCGTGCCTTATATTAACCTAAAATTTAAATCTACTTTAAAATCACTATGTCATCATTACAATCCAAATCAATCCAAACTGACATGTATAATGAACTTTGAGAGTTTGTGTGTGGGAGGTAATCACTGCTACTGTTGATCGGCTTCTGAAAATTCTTTCACTAGCAGGACGCTACGTAAAAGTATAGTACTCGTATATAGCCTTGAGTATTTTATATGCTATATTTTATTTTGACAATAGAACGGTTTAAAAATCCACGCAGATGGAGCCGCGGGCAGTAGGTAGTCATGCTATATTCTTTACAAATCAACACCATTTGTAATCATTACCAATACTTGTCCGAATATTGTTCCAGTAACTATACCGCGCCAACTACTTGAGATCTTGATGAATATATCTCTTCTACAGAAAGCGGAATCCCCGCGTTCAGTGGACGACCGCTGTACCCACGCGTTGTACCAAGTAACGGGCGCGCTGCGCAGCCTGGCAGGGGGCGCGGGGGGCACCACTCCTCACGCGCGAGAGTTCTTGGCCAGCGGGGCCCTCCATGAACTGATATCGGCCCTGTCTCTGCACACAGACCACGACGTGTTAACTAATGTCGCACGGTGTTTGAGGTAAAACAAAGTCATAAGAATCAAATCCCATTTTTTAATTACTACAATGATATTTCATCCGTTGATGGTATTTTATATTTTAAAAATAGTGAACATTGTCTAATACTATCGTAAACAGACTATAGATACGGATGATATTTTTTAGTCTTCTCTATACAGAACATAGAAGATTATAAACGTACTTCAGCGAAACGAAATGTGGCCAAGGATTGGTCTTTATTTCTTTAGGACTATTTTATCACCCTTATTTGTTTTTTTAATAGGTTTCCAAAACTGGATGTTACAATAAAATATTACTTTAGACATTATGGAAATTAATGCAGTTTGAAAGGCAAATTTTAACTTTGACCGACGCTTTAAACTGCTAAGATGCTGACAAATGTCATTGTGAGTAAAACATAGACGATTTAAATGTAAATAGTGGGTGTGACAGTAAATGGTCTTTTACGGTTATCCAGACGACTCGCAGGTGCTCGTAGTTTGTATTTAGCCAATATATCGGGAACTCTATTTTATGAAAAAGAAATATTATTTTAAAATTTGACACTAGTGCTTGTCAGTCTAGTTTCCGGGTTAAAAAACGAATACTTGTGATTTTGAAACACAAACAGGTATATTTTATCAAAATCTATGTATACGTAGTGTACTGTCAGCGGAGGAGTCCTGCTGCGCGTGGCTGTGTTCGACAGCGAGCAGTGCGCGGGCGCTGCTGCGCGCACTGGCGGCGTGCGCGGCGCGCGCGCCTCTCGCTGTGCGCCTAGCGTACACCCTGGGCAACATGGCGGCCGCCGACGAGCGCGCGCGCGTCAACGTGAGACAGAACGCCTCATCCCAATATACACGCTCACTTTAGTATCTTTTCTATATAAGAAACTAGCAGAAAAAAAGTTTTCCAGAAAGATTTTTTTGTTTCACTAGACTTACGAGTACATTAATGACAGTAAGTACCTGGACAATTAAGCTTCGTTTAGCGTTTTTCGAGTTTATCACAGGAATGAGATAGATTACGTGTCTTGGCCTGGCCTCCCACCTATTGGATCGACGACTTAAACAGAGTCTCAAGTAAATGTTGGATATAAAAAGCTTAAAACTGTCCATTTTGGCTTTTTGAGCGAAGTTGGATATATTTCAACAGTATATGTCTTCAGACTGACTGTAATAATTTTATAGCTGACCAAAGCTGATATCAACCAGTCAATCAGCGTACCAGTTTCGAGGCGCCCATAATCCCATTGATTTCGGGTCCGTTTTAGGATGGACCGCAGAAATTACGTTTACTCGCCGCACCGGAAAAATGGTAATAACTTTGAAGGAAAGTCAAATTACAGTGTATCCATTAGAGAAATGTAATTTTAAGCACTAATAGTATCGTACAGTAAAATGAAAACGATGTCATGAATAGGTGTGTTTATTGGATAATGAGTCAAGTCTCAATTGTCCACAGATTTATAATGAGGAAGGAGGAATCGACGTAATTCTCACCATATTGGAATCATATACTAAACGATGTCACCACGAGTCGCGAGATGTGGACTCCGATCCCGATCTGCATTTGGTTGGTGAGTATCATCAGCTTATCGCTGTACATTCCTGTACATAGACATTTTCAATTTAAAGCCTCCGAGCGGGAATCTTGGTTTTTCTCATTCAGCTTTTTTCTTATGAAGCATTCCACCTACCTTGAGGGTTACTAGTGGCTAAGTTTGCCAAGATACGGACTCTTCTCCAGACCTAATTTATTCAAACGATAGCCAATTCTGTGGCAGGCCAATTGCCACTTTATTTTACTAATCCTCTGAGTTAAGTTGATCACTGCAATTCTATGTTGAATCCCTAAGAGAAAATTCTTGCGTAAATTGCACTTTATTACGACGCAAGTATGGTGGCTATTTATTTAAATGTCTTTACATAGTGACCTTTCTATATTATATTTCAGGTTCCGATCTAGGTGGATCGGATGGGTCTAACGAAGATGTACTTATTAAGGTAATTTCAAAAGGTATTTATTATTCAATTGCTAGTGTAGTATTTACGATAGCGAGGCACAAAATCGGAAAAGGAATCGAAAAATAATTCTGTTGAAACGTGATGAGATTTTTGTTATGAATCAAAAAAAAAACAGATTGGATTTTTTTTTTGACTTATGACACTTCACCTAAGGCAGGCCAATTCAGCACCATCTAAAGGTGGACCGGTAGAAATACTTCAGGTATTAAATCTATTAATGTATGAATTTTAAACATATAAATAAATTAATCGGCATTGCATGAAATTTNAATCGGAAAAGGAATCGAAAAATAATTCTGTTGAAACGTGATGAGATTTTTGTTATGAATCAAAAAAAAAAAACAGATTGGATTTTTTTTTTGACTTATGACACTTCACCTAAGGCAGGCCAATTCAGCACCATCTAAAGGAGGACCGGTAGAAATACTTCAGGTATTAAATCTATTAATGTATGAATTTTAAACATATAAATAAATTAATCGGCATTGCATGAAATTGTTCCACAGTTACTCAAGAATATACGGCATTACATGACATTTCCTTGTTTTCATGTACCTATCTGTACACACGTGACACTGTTAACACAACAGCAGACGTCATGAATATTTCAGTATAATAAAATAAAATTACAAAATATGTAATGTTAATTTTGTAAATTTTAATTTCGGTGACCAGACGGTACGCGTGGTGGCGAACCTTTGCCTGGCGGAGCGCGCTGGCCGCGGTCTGGCGGCGACATACGTCGAGCGAACTGTGAAAGCTCTGTTGGGATGCCTCGAACTTGCTGAAATGAAAGTCGATGACCAAGTAAGGCTATAAGTTGTTGTATTAAATGTAAATGTCTTTAGTTTTAATATCTATGTTATTGTGGTAAAAGTGAGTGTAGTGTTTCTTTATTTAATTATATGATATAATAATGCAGTATTAAGAGAAATAGGGGAAAGGCTCTTAAACCTCGAGTTGTAGGTATATCGAAAGGCTCAAGTATTCCTGAGATGTCTTCTCAAGCGAGTGTGCAGGAAATTAGTCAGCAGTAAAGCGGATGAACGTCAATGCCAAGTGATGGTAGGAAAAATCAAGGCAGTGTTATAATACCAATGGCAAATTGTTAAT
>WUAW01006847.1:34920-44922 GCA_017165845.1 Thaumetopoea pityocampa | reverse complement strand
TTAAACTATATGAGTATACTAGGGTATAAAGTGTATAAGTATAAACGTGTATAAGTGTATAAACAGTAAAATAATAAAGCTAGTGTTTGAATATTAACCCGGAGGTGTTTCATTGGTGAAGAGGACACGCTATAATCATACTATGATAAAATTGTAAAACGTCATTATCGGTACATTAAAGATATTTCAAAAAATCTTAGTTCGTCTAATTAAGGGCGTCTGTCTGTTTGTTTGTGTTCTTTTTGTTTGTTTGTTTCTGCATTCTGCATTCCTGCGGGCTCCACCCGCGTGAATGTCACTTCCGGTTCATGGGAAAACCCGTAACAATCAGTAGCTTTATTTAAAACTACTTTTAATTGAGGTCTCGTACCTTAANAAAACAGAGATCAAGCTGTATCTTCAATTCTACTGGACCGATTTTGATGAAACATGCCGCAGTATTTAAGTGGGAATAATACTTAAGACTGTAACAGTTTTACCAAAATCTATCATCTGGTATTTGCGTGAAGCTCGAGCAAACAGACAGACATCGATGGATTTGGTTTCAGAAGTCCTTAATTAGTCGATCATATCTTTGATTTACAAAATTTGACATTTAACAATTTTATATTATATATATACATTGGTATCTACAGGTATAGTATATGCATATATTGGTCTCTACAGGTATATCGGTAGTCTAGTGGCTTACGATCAAAAGTCGGGGGTTCGACCAGGTTCCGTACCACTGAGTTATTTCTAATTCATCTACGATCTACATTGTAGACACCATTGTACTCAACGGAAAAAGAAGACTCCGTGAAGAAATCTGCATATCCGCATAGGTGTGTGAAGTATTCGTACACCAACCCACATTAGGCCAACTTGGTAGACTACGTAGGACCGTGTCCTTGTAGTGGAGATGAATATGGATTGAAGATGAGAGATGGTATATTACATATCGACGGTAATAGGCGATAAGCGACAATTTGGTCGAAAATGAGTTATGTCTAAACAAAGTCGAATCAAATAAATAAATGATTTGCAAATTAATACTTTTATTTTTCTTTGTTATACTTAGACTTCTTTCCATTTTGACGATAAGACAATAAATAAAAAAGTTACGTCCATTTTTCTGCAGTTTCAAACGTTAAACTGCTCTCCGGAACAATTTGGATTTTGTCGCTTATACCCTATTACCTTTCAACCGTCGACATATAATGCGTCTTGTTATTAGACGCTCTATTTATTCTTGTCTGGTGATCTGTTCATCTGCCGGTGTTCGCTCTATCATACATAATAATCTGATTGTTGACATTCTGCCAACATTCAGTGACGCCGGTCACCCGCACGCGTCACACGCTATTTACTAACCGCCATTGAATTTATGATTCTACTAGCTTTTACCCGCGGCTTAGTTCGCGTTGATGTCCTTAAATACACGCCATAGTCCGTTGAAAATAAAATTTTTTTCTATCCCTGGGGAACAGATTTTTTCAGGATAATATGAACTAAATACGNAATATGAACTATGAATGAATGAATAAATGAACGAACGAACGAACTAACGCATGATTAATGAATGAATGAATGAACGAACGAACGAACGAGCGAATGAATGGTTAATGAATGATTGAATGTTTTATTTGCTAAAATATAGGTTATAGGTAGGTTCTTACATTAAATCCAGATTCACTATATTTCACAAATTCGTCGTGCAGATATCTCAAAAATAATTTTATAAAGTCATTTCGCAATACTGTCAGTAACTACAATGCGTTCCTTATATGATACGAATTGCACGAATACTTTTTTTTTAGAAAATCGTTAACTTTGTAAAAACTCTCAGATACCAACATTTTTCGTGATTCATAATAAAATTGTTGTTCTGAGTCAAACCACAAATTGTTGTTCTGAGTCTGGGTGTTCTGTGTTCCCGTTATTTGAATGTTTGTAAAGTCCCCGCGATACAGGAATTAATCCTAATGCGGGAGTTGTCTCTAAAAAAAAATGTTTATAGATGGTAAATCTATGATCCGTCGTGGCAACATATTATAAATGAGTGGAGCCATATATACGCAATTATCTATAATTATTTATTCCTTGTGCCCTTCTGTGTACCCCTGATAATGCGTGTGCAAAATTTCACGATGTTCGGTTGAGTAGTTAAGGCGTGAAGGCGTAACAAACAAACAAACTCACATACGCATTTATGATATCAGTTAGGATTCAGAAAGATACAAACAATGGTGGTGGCTTTATAACAGATCATTATAATCATCAGCCCGTTGTACTCCTCTGCTGGTCTTAGGTAGTACCTTCAAGACGGTAACAGTTTAACTAAAATTTACACGCTGGTTTTTGCGTGAAGCCCAAACAAAGAAACAAACATTGACAGATTCGGTTTCAGAAGCCCTTAATTATTCGATCTGAGTAGTTTGTTTTTAAGTATCTTTGATTTTTGAAAATTTGACATTTAACAATTTTATAAAAGTATAGATTACTAGCTTTTGCCGGCGGTCTCGCCCACGTAAATGTCGGTTTTCGGCTACATGGGAAATGCCGAATCAATCACAGATTTATATAAAAAACATATACCACTTTTACTTGAACTCTCGTTCCTTAACGGTGGGTACTAAAACAGGGATCAAGCTGTATCTTCAATTCTACTGAACCGATTTTAATAAAACATGCTACATTATTTAAGTTGGAATAGTACCTTTAAAACTGTATTAGTTTGATCAAAATCTACTCGCTGGCTTTTGCGTGTAGGTCGAACAAACAAACAGACAAACAAACAAACATCGACGTTTTTGGTTTCAGAAGCCCTTAATTACTCAATTTGAGTAGTTTGTTTTTAAATATCTTTGGTTTTTGAAAATTTGATATTTAAAAATTTTATAATAGTATAGAAGAATTATTTTTTGCTTTTTAGTTCAATTAACTATAAAAGCAATTTTTTTTTTAGTTTTCTAAACTATAATTTATTTTCATTTTTTAATTCGATCTATAAAACAACAAAATTATGAAATTATTTATTCTGAACCAATTCTTTTTATTAAAACAAACTAAGATTTTTTTGATTAAGATGCCCGCATGGGTGTGTGAAGTCTACCAACCCGCACTAGGCCAGCTCGGTAGACTACGGCCTAATCCCCCTCCTGATCAGGGGAGGTACGTGCCACTGTAGTGGGGACGATATGGACTGAGGATGATGATGATGATGAAGATTTTTTTTTAATTATTGTATTGTCATCGCTCTTTGACAAGTGCGCAAAATTTCTAATTAATCTGACCTATTAAAGTGGGTAAAAATCGAGTTCAAAGATTCCGTCACATACAGCTGAAGCTAATAATAAATAATAGTTTAAAACTAAAACAACACGCTTTATAAGAAAGCCGAACTAAAAAATAAAAAATAATTTTATAATCAAAGGCTGGGGTGCTTTTTATGACTTTTACGTTTTCTTCTTGGAGACTACTTTTGGCAATATCTGTTTATTATCAAATATATTAATTGATATAGCGCACCCCACGCTTTTGATTGTAAAATTATTTTTTATTTTTTAGTTCGGTTTTCTTATAAAGCGTGTTGTTTTAGTTTTTTTAGACTAATTTTTCATTTTTTAGTTCGGGTTTTTTTTAATATCCTGATGATCCTGGCCAGGATCTTTGAAAAAAAAAAATATGAAATTATTGTATTGTCATCGGTCCTTTAGAAGTATGCAAAGTTTCAAATCGATCCGATGGTTTCAAGTGGGTGAAAATCGTGTCCAAAGATTCCGTTACATAGATAGATAGATACAAGTCGAGCTAATACAAAGCGTGTAAAAATGTCCCATAATCTGCACGCTTGGCAGGCGTCTTAGCGTTACGTTTCACGTTCGTCGACGCACTTAAAATCTTTGACTACATGGTAACGGAACAATAGTGTTACCTATCTATTTATATGTCAATGAAGGCCACTGCGCGGTGTTCATGTCATGTGTAATGACACGTAGTCTGACATTATCTAATCGTCCAATAAGGAGAAATTCGAGGAGAAAAAAGGATTATAAGAAATTCATCGACCTATCGTTATCATTTATGTATTACGATTATAAAATTATAAAACGTCATTGTCTGCACATTAAATATATTTAATTCAGATGTTAATAAGGGCTTCTGTCACTGAAACCATTTTTGGCCTTCTTCGAGTCTCTTTGCTTGAGTTTTCGAGGTTCACGCAAAAATCGAAGGATAGATTTTAGTCATACTGTTGCAGTCTTAAAACTAATATACATACATACACTCACGCCGATATCTNGGCAGAGACCATAGTACATACCACATACATACATACAGTCACGCCTCTTTCCCATTGGGGTAGGCAGAGACGGTGGAAGGAAGTGCCTTCCACCTACTACGATCGTTTAATGTAGCAAAGTGGCTATCTGCCGTCCATATTTAGCCTCTACGGGCAATGAGACGTGTCGGGTGGAGAACCATGACGCCGCCATTTCATAAGGTTCAAAAGTAATAAAGTTCCTAATTGCATTCCCACGGCGTAATGGAGAGGAAAGGAAAGAGGATGAGGTGGGAAAGGTGTATTGAGAAAGGAATATGGAATTTAAGTGAAGGACTGTAGGATATTGGATATTACTACCTCGGAAGGAGAAGGAAGAGACAGTAGTAGCTCGGGGGGCCGGGGTCGCTTACCCGTATACTTAAGTCTATTTTCCGGATAAGCTAAAAGACTAAGTACTCTCTGACCTTTAAAACTAACATTCCTGCTTAAATACTGCAACAGGTTTCATTAAAATTGGTCATATAGAACTGATGATACACTGACCGCGGTTTCAGTAGCAGTCATTATGGTACGAGAGTTCAAGTAAAAATGGTTTTCAGACACTTGTTCGCGCACGAAGCCTCGGGCGAAAACAAGTATAAATTAAAAAAAAAACAACTGAAATTACATGTTCAGGAATTTAATGTATTTTTGAAAACAGGAGTTGTTCAGTGAAGTTACGATGTCGTATGGTAATTTTTCAATATATAACTTTGCTGTTTTCTCCCCAAAGCCTCTATCGAGGGCTCGTACGTAAGCCGCTAAGACGACCTAAATAAACCTTAGCAAGCGGCAAATTGGATCAGCACGATCACCAAACCGAATCCAATTAATCGAAAAGGCGACGCGGAGACGAGACGTACCGCTGCCGGCACATGGGGCTGCGTTTATGGTGCCGAGTCATGGTGCGTCATAGAGGAGTTAATAAATAGTAAATCTTAATACTAGCTTTATAGGATATTCTCTACAACCGATAATTTGCATGCCCACAATGAAACTGAGGCAATATGAGTTATATACAAAATGAGTTATACATACATACAAAATGAGTTATATACAAAATGAGTTATACATACATACAAAATGAGTATTATAATATTTACACTAGCTTTTGCCTGCGGCTCCGTCCGCGTTAATATCGGTTTTCCGCTACATGGGACACAATCATAGACTTATATAAAAAGCTTAGGTACCACTTTTACTTGACTTCTCGTACCTTAACGGCGGCTACTAAAATAGGGATCAAGCTGTATTTTCAATTCTACTGAACCAATTTTGATGGAGTATAGCGCAGTATTTAAGTTGAAACAGTACCTTTAAGACTGTAGTAGTTTAACCAAAATCCACACTCCGGTTTTTGCGTGAAGCCCGAACAAACAAATAAACATCGAGGTTACAGAAGCCCTTAATTAGTCGATCTGAGTAGTTTGTTTTTAAATATCTTTGATTTTTGAAAACTTGACATTTAACAATTTTATAATAGTAATATATCATATATTACATACAGATAAGACAGAGTAAGAATACAACAATAATTAACTTAAAGCTATAAATATTTTCCCTTCTCCTGTTGGTCGGTGGGGGGCCCATTACGCCGGCCGCATTTCCTCGTTGTATAGCAATAGCAAAAAAAAAACGTTGCGCTAAATAGCGGCCAGCGTACTGATCGCCTGTTGTGCTATTAATGAGTTATATTACAAAATGACTGCTTTCAAATGTAGATATAAAAGTATGATTTTTTGGTGAAACTTACATTTCAGTTTTGGTCAGAGAGGGGAAATAGGTTTTCTTCGTTTTTCATAAAGTAATAATTTTCTATTAAGTCTGTTGTTTTCAGTATCTATCTATACCATTATAAAATTGCTAAAGGTCAAACTCTCAAAAATCAAAGATATTTGAAAACAAACCACTCAGATCGATTAAGGGCTTCTGAAACCAAATCCATCGATGTTTGTTTGTTTGGGTTTCAGGCAAAAACCAGCAGGTAAATTTTTATTAAAATATAACAGTCTTAAAGGTACTATTTCGGCTTAAATACTGCGGCACGTTTCAACAAAATCGGTCCCGATAGAATTGAAGATATAGCTTGATCCCTGTTTTGGTAGCCGACGTTAAGGTACGAGAGGTCAAGTAAAAGTGGTTAATGGTTTTTTATAAATCTGTGATCGTGTCAGAATTTCCCATGTTGCGGAAAACCGACATTCACGCGGACGGAGCCGCAGGCAAAAGTCAATAAACAAATAATAATAATATTCTGTACACTTTCACACACATTAGATCAATGTGTGTGTAGTCCCAAACCGGGATTCACTGTATCTTGGGTACTGGACAACGATATGTCTACTTATGTATATAGATAAATACTAACACACGTATGAATAAATACGTCCATGAATCGGGTACAAGCATTTGTGCACAGAAATGAAGATGCTGAGGTGGATGGGTGGCGTCGCACGATCTGATCGCGTGTATAACTCATATATCTGAGACAGTCTCGGCGTACGTGATGTGGCAGATAAGCTCCAGGAGAGTCGTCTGAGATGGTTCGGTCACGTAACGCGCCGGCCCAGAAACGCCTCGATATGGTTGTCTTTGGAGCACGATCTTAGGGCCGCCCTAAGAAGTGCTGGCTAGATGTCGTGACCAAGGACATGGAAGCAAATGGACTTACGATTAAGATTGTTAAAAATTGAGCAAAGTGGAGGAAACTTAGTAGGAAGGCGGACCCTGGTAATGGACGCCGGGATAAATAACGTCAAGAAGAAGACGAAGACTAACACACGTATAGATAAATACGTCCATGAATCGGATACAAACATTTGTGCATGAAGTTTGTCCCTATAGGGATTCGAACGCGGGGCCCATTGGCATAGAAAACAGGGTCATTTCCACTGTGCCTTTCAGTGGTAATAAGGTTAAGAAAGACATCCGAGTGCCATTCTTCCGAATTAAAAATGAAGGGTAGATATGAAAATAATATTTTTTTTTTGTTGAAAACATTACATTTAGTGATATATTATTTTTATGTTTTTTCATATTTATTTGGATCTTAGGACATATGACAATGATTTTGACTGATTAGGATTTGGAGAATTCTTTGATCTATCTCATTTAACATTAATTAAAATACGCAAAAAATAATCACTGCTCCATTCAGAAGTTATAGATCGTCTATTATAAACAATATAAAAATAAAACCGGGTTTTACAACCTACTCACACAAAGTAACAACACACACAAAAACACACACACACACACACACAAACACACACACACACACACACAAACACACACACACACACACACACACACACGCACACACGCACGCGCGCACGCACGCACGCGCAGCAGCGTGCGGGCAGTATAAAAGATCCCATAAGTTCAGCATGCAACCGGTTAAGTAAGCTTTGACCCACAGATGCCAAAATAATATGTGCGACAAGATAGTATCATAAAACCAGACAGTCCTGGGTCACACCAGAACAGTTTATTCTGAATGAAATGCACTTGAACACTATTAAGTCTCGTTAGCTCAAGTGCTCCCAATATCGATCAATTCATTATAATCAATAGAATCGATTTTAAAAAGATCTCGACAGAGATGATGCATGGCACTAGCAATGACGATGTGTCAACGATTAAAATAGATGCACTATAAAATAATTGTTTGTGATTGACTCGTATATACACGTGTGACGCCAATGATGACCTATTGGACGTATGTGCTCTATAACTATTGGCCTCTGAGACACGTTTACAAGTCACCGAATGTGTTATGAAGAGAGCCATGCTAAGAATTTTTTTGTGGGATCAAATCCGAATCGAGGATATGGTAAATGAACTAAACTAACCGATACAGCTTTTGGGATAAAGTTATATTATGTTTAGGTTATATAACACGAAGAAAGAGAGAATAAAGATTCATGAATGATGACTATTCAAGACCGGACAGCGAAGCCCAAGTAGACCTAGACTGACAATGTATAAAAATTCATGAAGATGGATGCAATAGACCGAAAACTATTAATAGTGCTCTTTGGGGAGCAATGGATGCGGTTCGCCTGCTGCTGCTGGTAATGATGATAATGATCATGATGACTCATCAGAAGATGGATTTGATAATGTCCATACAGAGCTTTAGAACGGCGGTTTGAGAATGAATGAAGCGATGACGATTAGAACCTTTTTGGGATAATTGTATGAGGGTATTGTCGAATCTAGTTTCAATACAGAAGCGAGTGCTGACCAGTCTTAAATAGATATGTTCAAAACTAGATGAGTGAATGACATTACATGGTCTGACTACATCCAAAGCTTACATAATCGAGACAGTCGGTAGTTTCCATGATGTAGCTGCCAAAGCACAAAAGAGTAGATTGAAGTGATCTGGTTGCTTAAAACACTGATCGTGAGAGTACGACGCCGTTAATGGATGTCTTGATAAGGTTATCATGAGAATGACTTCATGGCCGTCCTAAAAAAAATTGAAATCATATAAAAGCGAGGGTTGCCTATTTAATCGTTCTCATTATTGTTTGACCGCCATTTGAGGGTTGTCGTTGCTAATTCACGTAGTGTAAATAATTTATTGTGAAATGTAATTTTCATTACTCTCTATATTCTATTAATCTCTCCTACCGCTCCTACCTATTTAACTGTTCAATTTCCTTTTACCTTCGTTGCCCCTCCCATAGATCTGGTTTCATCTACGTGTTTCTTCATTCAATCTGTCCTTCTTTAGAATTCAGTGCTGCTTGCAGTCAGGAAGTGTACCACACGTTATTTATTTATAATAGTTTGTGAATTTCTTCAGTGTAAAATGGCAAAACGATTTCAATAAATCATAATAATATTTATGTATTCAATTATTATATTTTATATTTACTGTATTCGACTATTTTGTATTCTACATTTATGTACTTGTATGATACATAACATCTGTCAGTGTATTATATAAACTTTAGATAAACATTTGTTTCATACTCCCTTGTTTTCCATCAGTTACTTCAACTGCCCTATGTGATATCAGTACCATCTAAAGGTCGACTGGTAGAAAGTGCCTTGGGGATTGAGTCCGCCCATATGCCATTAGTGCATGAAGTGTTAATAAGTAAATAATAATTTTAATTGTGATCGTTTTAGAAAAAATGTAACCTTTGTGTTTCTTGCCGGTATCTTATTACGAAAAAAGCGTTATGAGACGGTGATAATACATACAGAGAAAAAGATTACTGGATATTAACAGGGAACCTGTATTTTATCTTAAAACTAGCTTTTGCCCGCAGTTCTGCCCGCGTGAATATCGGTTTTCTGCAACATGGGAAATCTCGAAACAGTCATAGATTTATTGATGAAATATGCTGTAGTATTTAAGTGGGAATAGTACCTTCAAGACTGTATTAGTTTGACTAAAATCTATGAGCTGGTTTTTGCATGAAGATCGAATAAACAAACAAACAAACATCGACGGATTTGGTTTCAGAAGCTCTTAATTGGTCGACCTGAGTAGTTTTTTTTTTAAATATCTGTAATTTTTGAAAATTTGCCATTTAGCAATTTTATAATAGTATAGAAAAGTTAAGTCGCAGTGGGTTCCTTAATTTTTTCTAATATAATGTAGATATAATTTACATAAAGTGGCGATCGTGACAGGACCCGAACCTGCAATCTTTGGATTGCAGTTTGTTTCTTTTATT
>WUAW01006846.1:45092-55596 GCA_017165845.1 Thaumetopoea pityocampa | reverse complement strand
TTGAAGATACAGCTTGATCCCTGTTTTAGTAGCCGCCGCTAAGGTACGAGAGATCAAGTAAAAGTGGTTCACACATTTTTTATATGAATCTATGATTGTGTCGGGATATTGCGGAAAACCGACATTCACGCGGGCGGAGCCGCGGACAAATGCTAGTTTTATATAAATCTATGATTGTTTCGAGATTTCCCATTCATGTAGCGAAAAACCAATTTTCACGCGGGCAAAGCAGCGGGCAAAAGCTAGTAAATATATATACAAATACCCTATATATTCGCTAGCAAAGTAACGGTTAGACAATATATATACAAATACCCAGGTTTGATTTAATTATGTGTGGTAACTATAGTTTTACCCTTACAACTCGCGAATCTGATTAGATATTCGATACATTGAGACTTAGTCCCTACAAAAGGTCACAGGGGTGGGAATCATTCAAGTAATAAATTAATCATACTAAATCGTAGTAGTTTGTTATGAAGCTTTACTGACTCGCGCAAGCCATCGCCATCCGCTTACACAACAAACTATTAGATCGGCTTGTCCTAATCTCGGCTAAGGATAGGGTTGCCACTACAAGAAATTATTGCACAGAATTTAATTTTAGAACGGAGATTAAGAACCCTTTACCTGTTCCATAGACCAGTGTCTCCAATACTTGAAGCAGATACTCGGAATAAATAATATCGGCATATTTTATACGTCATGCCTTGTGACGCCGGCATAATAATAGCTTCACTCCATTTTTTCTCGGGGATACTGAGAGAAACAGCTAAGGGATGTACCAAAATAATGGATGGCAGCGTTATGCTTTTATTCAATCTAAATCTACTGCGATGTTCAAGATGTCAGCCAAGCATGAAGGTTATGGTGAATCCGCCTCTCTTAAAGCAGAAGGCCTATGTCCAACGGTGGAGTTCCACGTCCTGACGATGATGATGGATAATTATATACGTCATCGCTAACATTGTTGGACAACATAACGTTGGAGTAGTAATGGAGTAGCTTTACCAAATTTCTGATCTCTGGCATTCTCAAAGAACACTAATCGGTCTTGGATAAGTACCTACCTTTAGATATTAGAAAATAGTTTCTATGATCTAAACAGATATCGTAATAATGAGTGCTAGAATAATCTAAATCTCTCAACAGCTAGACTTATGAGACAAATTTTTTGTGGTTACATAAATATTTGTTATTCGTGGGGAGCAAATCCGGATCACTTGGTGTTTCGATCTCGATGTTCTACATCGCACGCGCAGGGGCAGCACGCAGTCTAAAAAACTGTCATGCCGCACCCTCCCTTCAAAATATTGGAGTGACGACATTTGCGTCTGTGGACACCTGCGCGTCGCATGCGTATCGACCCCAAAATATCGAACGAAAACCGCAAATATCATATATCGGATCTGGTGGACCCATCACGGAAGGTGGAAGCTCAACGAGGTGCCGGAGCAGACCAAGGTGAGTGCGTGCATTATATCTGCTTCGGTGCGTTGCGAGTGTGAACATCGTTTTTTTTCGTAACGTAATTATATCCCAATTAGCATAAGCCACCACAGCTATTTCGGATTGGTGCGAATGCTACACTTGGTGTAATGACGAAGACATATTAATGAAGTAACAATAATAACCACGAAACTAATTATAACCATGCAAGAAATACTTTTAAACAATTTAAGTCTCATGAAATGTACCGGGATAAAGCCAGCGGCGTCATCTTGTTATTCAATTAAAATCTACCGCAACCTCCAAGATATTTGCCAAGCGTGGAAGTTACGGCAAATACCTCCTTTTAAGGAGAAAACTCATGTCAAGCAGTGGATTTCTATAGACTGACCATTGTCATCATGATCATGTCGCGTCAATTCCAATCATGTCCTCTTACAATTTTCTTACGTGCTAACCCTACTTACGCCACACTCCAATGTTGATCAAGCCGCCAATATTGCCAGCTAAAATTAATATTTTACACCCGACTGTCTGCCGGTGGTTTCGGTAAATTATTAACTAACTCAGTAATCCGTTCTACTTGAGATATTAAATTGGACGATGTCAATCTGTTAAGTAAACACTTCAGAAGTATGGTGATTGACACAGCTTTCAGTATATATGATAAAAGTGCAATTTTTAACACAATTGATGTGTGGCCACGGCATAATAATAGGGGCTACTCTACTTCTTCCCGTACGTGCTGTAAAAACTAGCTAAACAATGTACCAGGATAATGCGCAGCAGCTTTATGATGTTTGTCAAGAGTGGAGATGAAAAATGAAGTGTCCAGCAGCGGACGTCCATAGGCTAATGACGATAATGATGAATTTTGTATCGTGACAGTTTGTTATCTAAATAAATTAAAAAAATAACGATAGTTATTAATAATAAATAAAAAATGCTAAACTAAGAAGACTTCATACCATTATATCGCATGCGGAGAATAAAACTGATACAATTCAAAATTTAAGAAAATCTTAAAAGCACTGTTTCAAGTCAGCATATGAAAAGTGTCAGTTTTTTTGTGAAACAGGGGTTAGTTTATATTTTAGTTTCTGGAACCCGTATTAATCTTCCATACTTCTCCAATTAGTGATAAAAAATAAATATTCTTCGCTTTTTTTTTAAAGTTTGTTAGTCTGTTTCGTGGGTATGAATTTCGTAAGTCGTTCGTTTCGGCGAAAAGCGTTTCGTTTTTAAGAAGGTGACCCGTGGCCAGCAGGGCTTCTGTTAGCTGATGATGTAGGTGATGATGAACATAAATGTATCAAATTTTTAGGTTTATTATTAGACAATAAAGTAAATTGGAAAATACATGTCAACCATATCTATCTATAGTATTATAAAATTGTTAAATGTCAAATTTTCTAAGCCTTTTTATTTAAATCTATCTACGAGTATCTATGATTGTTTCAGGATTTCCCATGTAGCGGAAAACCGATATTTGTACGGGCAAAAGCTATTTTTCAAATAATGCCTTTCGTGACTTTAGTGGCAATAGAACTTAAGTGACGATATGTTAATGCGCACTGAAACTTATTCGCTCACAATGGTGCTGAATCTGTTGTAACAGAACCAAATTTAGTCCATCCCTATCTTTTTCTAATGGCATAACGCCAAAACGAGATAGCTACCATTTTGGTGCTGTAAGTTTCGTTTACAAACGTCAAAATTAATAGATTTAGACCCGATTTCGGAACACACGGACTAAAGATACGCAAAAACACAACATTTTTTTGAACCGTTTGACAGAAACGTAGGTCGGTACTCGCTATAAATATCTGCTATCTCGTTTTGGTGTTTGACATTTGAAAAAGAACCAAATTTAGTTAAGTTCTGTTACAATAGAATCGGCAACAATACTTTAATAATGATTAACGAGACAAGATGTAGGTGTCATGGCGGCGCAAGCTACGATCAAATGGCGTTTCCTGCCTCCACAGAGGAGACTTAACCTGTTAACCGAGCGGGACGTATAAATTATGTCAAACGTAAACAATAGCGTGTACGGGTGGGACATATGAATATGTCCTTGAAATATATGTTGCGCCCCGGAACGGGTGGGACGCATAGTTTCGTAACAGAGGCATACGCATCGATACATGTTTCGACGTGAATTTAATCTGTTAACCGGCAATTCTCTTTTTAATAACGCAGCGTATAACAAGAGCGAGCTCTTTCACTAGGACGTGTCAGTACGTCACACCCGTTATATGCTGCGTCATTAAAAAGAGAATTCCCCGGTTAACAGGTTAAAGGGAAAGATTCATTACTATGACCCGATTACTTATGTCGAGGACATTTATATCTGTTCTCTTCGTGTTTATATCTGCTTCTCTTCCTGTGCATGCTTTTATGCCGAATGCGAAAGGTTGTACCAGGATAAGGGGCACCAGCGTTTTCCTGTTATTCAATCAAATCTACTGCGACCTCTAAAATCAAGCGCGAGGGTTATGGCAAACTCTTCTTTTTTAAGCAGCGTGCATGTGCCTTAATCTCTCCTCCTTAAACGGAGGGATTAAATTTGATAATTTAGATTCAATCAGTCATTTATCAAACATGGTCATGTGTCATCGTTTGATAAATGATTAAATTATTGATTGATTGAATTATTAATTGTTTAATTTAGTGATTTTTCGAATGTTTCTGCGTATTAAATTTTGCCATGCAAATAGTCCAAGCTTCTTAATAGATATATCTCAATAAATCTCACTTATTCAAGCTCGGTAAGAACCTCCACAGTAGATTAAAATAATTTACACTTATTCATTAATATTATGTTTTATATGTTTGATTTAGATAACTATATTATGAAGTTGCTAAATCTACGATAAAAAAGTGGAAATTGCACTTTAAATTATTCCTGAAACTTAAAAGCTAACTGAACTCCCACTAAATTCCCAAATGAAAACACGAATACATGTAATGAAACTCCACGCAGTTCATCGGTAAAAGAGAATATTTAAAAAGATTGGGAAAACCAAAGCAAACCTGCCCCCAATGCATGTTTGCAACCTCTCTCGAATACACTTTTATTGGAACTCGTTGAATCAGAACTCAGAAGCTGTTTGTCGTCTCCATCAAGTCGACTGATGTTTGCATTAAGAATACTTAGTGAATGCACTGTAAGTTACATAAGAGTTCAAGACCTACTTCTAAAGATGCTTCTGCGTTGATAATATCGCGAAAGAAATCAAATTAAGTAAAGAAATTTCGATGACGTACTTACATACATACATACACTCACGCCGATATTCCATAAAGGTAGGCAGAGACCATAGTACATACTACGTACATACATACAGTCAATTACGAGAAATATTCTGTATATAAACGCTTTATTTGAAAGCTGAAGATATTTTGCTTGCTTTTAAATCGATAACGTATACAGAGATATGGTTATCGCTGAAGCAAGACTTCGGAGCCAATCAAAAAAGCACTAACTAGATGTGGTTGGAACAGAACATAGAAACTAAATGGATTTACCACTATAGGTATGTTGAAGATCAAGCAAATATCATCGTTTAAACAGAAGAAGGTCAAAGTCAAAGGAAGATTTTCGGTAGCATAATTGTACTAACAAGAGTCACCAAATTCTACATGTTGAAGTTGCTCGCTAAACCTCTATTGGCAAACCGCATATTCGCATGCGCCTAACATCTGAAGCTTCTGCTAATTATATTTTTGGTATTTCTAGATTCAGAACACGTGTTGTTTAATGATGTCGGCCTACTACACGAACATGCCATTAACGTACCAGACAAGAAAGAAACACGAGTGAAACTGCTAACCCTAATAGAAATATCAACAACGTATATAACACCTTCAGTGACCATGTTAACTCCGTTCAAAATATTTATGTACAGTACCCGTTCTAATTTGCTTGCATTCTTGTGTCACTCTGAAATATCAAAATATTAGAAAATAATCTATAAGAGGATCAGCAATGATTGCTATCAATTTGAACGAGGAGAAAAGAAAGGAAAAGAAATAAAAGATAACCACTTTATTGGAACAAGACGCTCTAAGGAAAAGAAAAATCGAGAGTACACACAGTTTATGACACAGAAAATTTTTATTCGTACTACTTTCGTATCACAGACATCATTCCAATTTAATTGTTGAGAATTATAAGACATATTAACACTAGATGAAATACCAATTTGATATAGTCTTACATGAAGGAAAAGACAGCAGTGTGTCTATGATAAGTGTAATGCTAAAAGTATAACAACGCGTTTGGAACGGCGAACAAACGCAGTTACAAAGCGATTGATAGCCTGCGCACAGCGGTTTGACAACGTCGCGTAATATTCACGTAGCGTATCGCCACTTGGCAAATAATCTCTTTGCGAGTTCGCTGTCGTTTGGACCATGGCAAGCTGTGGTGTTCCTCTCGACAGAATTGTCCAGTGATACACAATGTGCTCTGTACCGACTCCTAAGGGTAAACGATTACTTCATTACAAATAAAAATGTAAATCTTTCAAAGCGAGTAGCACTATACCGGCTATCAAAAACACATTCGAAGTTAATGAATATGCAAAAAAATCAATATTCGCTTAGCAAAGGGTCTACCCAAAATTGAAAAACATGACAAGTAATCTACGAGAATAGTTTGGAAACCTCTGGCTCTAGTGGGTGTTGTTTCATATTAATTTAAACAAAGAATATATTTTTGCGGATACTGTATCGGCAATAAGTTACAATAGTATGGAACATTGTACAGGGCCGAGACATTAATAACGCCAAAGATTACAACGCCCCCACCGAATAAAACGGTAATCCAAAATCTCCAACTTTACCTGAAAAACAACTTCACATAAAAAACATTTTCCATAATATTGAATATTTCATCGAAAAAAAATATTTGTAAATAACTATGAGGTAAATAATGATAAAAAACCACAAAAAAATAGAGAAAGTGTAATCAAGTGTGAAGTTTCTAAATATGCAATAATATTTTTTACCATTATATTCGGTGTAGTAGGGGGCGTCAATTATGTTGTATTACAAATAAACGCTCCCACTTTTCTAAATAGTCTTTCTATACTAATATCAGATGAACGGGGACTTCATTTACATAGGTATCGTTCGAGATATTTTAAATTGAAAATAAAAAGCTCGTACATATAAAAAAGAAGCACTGCGAATGGAAATAAACCACTTTTCTACCTCTAGTCGGATGAATAAGGCTCAAGCAAGTATGAAATAGACATTTTCTAGTAAGTTTCCAATGCCAATCAAATCGTCCGTAGCTGGAGTACCGCTGCTTTATGAAATCATTGGCGCATAAATTTATTTTTAAACTTCCAAGGAAATAATTTCTTTTCATTGAATTTTTATTATAATATTTTTTTCACAAATGCGGGCATAGATAGCTTCTTCTGAAAGTATAAGAAGTAATAACAAATAATCAAAATTTTCTCGAGGTTAATTTCATTAAAAACTAAAACTACATTAATAGATTTTTTAAAATCAAGTTTCATAGTTTTTTTAAATCGAACGCGTCGATTTAAAATAACACAACTTTAACAAGATTGAACCTTATAAAATGGCGGCGTCGTGGTTCGCCACCCGACACATCTCGTTGCCCGCGGGGGCGAAATGTGGACTGCGGATAGCTACTGCTACATTAAATGGTCGTAGCAGGTGGAAAAAAGTGGTCTCTGCCTACCGTTATGGGATATACGGCATGAGTGTATGTATGTATATACAACTTTTGTTCTTATGCTGTATCATAATGTCGCTAAATTAATTATCATCATCATCTCCATTCCATATTCGTCCCCATTATAGGAGCACATAACTCCCCGTAATTATGGGAGGGATTAGGCTGTAATCTACCACGCTGGCCTAGTACGGGTCGGTAGACTGTATGTAGCGACCCACTTCACTACATAGTACCACGCATCTTCAACAGATGGCGCAGCTCTTAAGACGTCACTCAAGAGCATTAGAAGTCTGAACCACGCGCATGAAGTTTAATAGCAAGTTAGCATATATACTCGTACGACGTCCCGACATCATCCGATGGGGCGGTGGCAGGCCCCGCCAGATATAACACCCGCCGGATCGGAAGATCTTCCCTTTTTCGATACTACTACTCCTGCCACATTTACACCCAAAACTGTTGACGTAATCATCAACGTCATCATGGATCATTATCATTTCGCTATATGTACACACCCATGCGTGCTTACAGGTTTTTTCGCGAAATATTTCTTCTCCGTTGAGTACATTGGTATGTATGTACAATGTAGACCGTACATGAATTAGAAATAATTCAGTGGTACATGACTGAGATCGAACCTTTTAATCACTAGACTTGTCTACCATAAAACTACTACTACTACTAGTGAACTTAATATTACTTAAGCACAAATGTAATATTAAGTGACAAACTGCTCGTAAAGGAGAGGACACCCATTTGACTTTTCTGACATTTTTAAAATTTTAACTAACCAAAATGATAACTATTTGATGATACATATCCTATATATTCCATTTAGTTTACCATAGAGAGATATGGTAAAAGTAAAATTTAATTTTACAATCTTAACGTAAAATATCAAAGTCACCATACTTATCGATAGCTTGTACAAAGCGAACGCTATCCTGTCTCAACCACGGTTCATTTAATTACTTGGGTAATGCCGCCTGATAAAAGAGACAAAGTATTAAAACATGACTCAATGCTGCGTCAAACTCCAGCAAAGGACGTCAGGCAGGTAATAAACAGAAGAACAATTAGGAGCTAACCTAAATAATAAAATCAATTTCGGTTCAGCATTAGCAACTCATCTACAGTACCACTACAGGGCAGGGGTTACCTTTCTGAATGAGAGGGGTTAACCTATAGTCCACCAAGCTAGCCTAATTAATGTGAATTAGCGGTCAAATCTAGATGATCTAAAGCATTGATACCATAAGTGGATTATATCGACCCCGACGATGACGTGCAAGGGGTCCACGGCAACTGTCAAAAACACATTGGAAGTTAATAAATTTACAAAAATTTCATATTAACTACGCTTTGGGGTCTACGCAAAAGTGGAAAACATTACAAATACTCTATAAGACAAAAACGTTTGAGAACCTCTGATCTAAAGGTTGAACTGGTCAAATTATCTAAATCTTTTAACACTTTACCTAGACTCCAGACTATGCTTGTAATGCTTAAATTTATTCAAATACCTACTTTTACAAAATTACTTACTTAAACTTACTCAAATTTATATAACTGGCCTTTCCTGCGTCAATGCGAGAGAAGCGCCATCTAGTTAAGAACAAATGAACGACGATATAAAACGTAGCCCCCACACGATTACGTTCAAAAATAAAGAATAGAAATGAAGACGATTTTGAATTTCTGTCGAATAATTTCTTTGTGCCTCTAAGATGTAAAGTACTTAAGCCGTCGGTGGTTCTTTATTGAAATGAAGTAGGTATCAAGGTATCGTGTAACAAGGGTACGGCGATCCCCCAAAATGCGAAGCCTGATGAATAGTCGAGTCGACACAAATGGATCGGCATAATAGACACCTATAAAATTGAGTGTTCATTCAACAGCGAATTAACTGGACTTGGCGTAACGCCGCCATTAGAGAATTTAATCCGCAATCAGTAAAAGGAGTACAAAGGCGACTGATTGTTCATTAGTCATATAATAATGAGAACTGTCTAGACACTCGTTAAGAAATATATATCTCGATTATCTAATTCATCCCCAGTCCATATTCGTCCCCGATAGAGGGGTATGGACCTCCCCTAATCAGGAGGGGATTAGGTCATAATTGATCACGCTGGTCTAGTGCGGATTGGTACACTTCACACATACATGCGGGTATGCAGGTTTCCTCAAAAACTTTTTCTTCTCCGTTGAGTACATTGGTGTCTACAATGTAGTTCAGAGCTCCTCAAACTTTTTTGTCTTGAAGACAGTAGAGACAAGTGTAGGTAAAATTGAATGTTAAAATAACTGAGGCTTATATTTTTCGAGTGTATGTATTTATATATATATTTCTTTGGCACGCTCTGTAGCCTAAACGGTATGATAGATTTTAACTCGAGAGCTGTCGTTAGATTCGTCTTAACTGTGAGAGTGACACTGGATATATCAAAATTATAATTTTTTCAATAATATTTTTATTCAATTTTTACTCAGCTGTTCTGAAACATTTCCGAAATAAAAAGTAGCCTTTAATATACTCTGAAATGTCTTCTATCTGGCAATTGAAATCACATCGAAATCAGTTCAGCCGTTTCTGAAATTAGCTCAAACCAACATACAAACACATATTTGATTACGTGCAAATAACCATAAAATCTTAAATCCTTTATTTCAAAATCACAGACGAATATTTAAATTTTATCTCTTTGAATAAATAGAAATAAATACAAGTACAAAATAAATAAAAGTTGTACATTAATATTGAAAAGGCCAGTGAAAAATATAATTATTACTCTGGCTACAAAGTACCTTCAAAGCTAGTAAACAATAATAAAACAAAACAAACGAAAAAAAAAACAAAACAAGTGCGAAAAAGTTGAACGGAACGTGTGTAACTCGACAACAATACCTCAAAGTTGTTTGTCCTCGAGCCTGACCCCTGTGAGAGCGTGGACGTGCTGGCTCAGCACAAGATAAATCTTTTTGTTTCAACGACACAAAGTAACGAGGAACACTGAAGACCGAAGCAAATTTGTCACAGAGTAACATGTTCTACTGACTCCCGCACTTTCTGACACAAATTAAGACACGCACAAACTTATTTTTTAAGGGATAGTTATAAATAAAATCCAAAAGTATAATATAGACTATTATATGTAACATAGACATAGATTACTTATAGACTACTTTTTACTGTACTACTAACATAGCACTGGTGGTGTAGTGGTACCAGATACGACTTGCGATCGAAAAGTCGTAGGTTCGATCCCGGTCTCGTACCACCGAGTTATTTCTAATTCATGTACAGTCTATATTGCAGATACCAATGTACTTTTC
>WUAW01006846.1:33444-43482 GCA_017165845.1 Thaumetopoea pityocampa | reverse complement strand
TCATCATCCCCAGTCCATATCGTCCCCACTACAGGGGCACGGACCTCCTCTGATCAGGAGGGGGATTAGGGGGATTAGGATTAGGATTAGTAGTGTACCGTGCTAGCCTAGTGCGGGTTGGTAGACTTCACACACCCTTACGGGCATGCAGGTTTCCTCACGAAGTTTTCCTTCTCCATTAAGCACATTGGTATCTACAATGTAGACCGTACATGAATTACAAATAATAACTCAGTGGTACGGGACCGCGATTCAAACCCACGACCCTTCGATCGTAAGCCGTGTCTAAAAACACTACACCACCAATGCACCAGACCAGAATGACTAATGAATAATAATAATTAAGCAATTATTAATAATATTAATTAAGCAATGAATTAATAATAATAACAAATAAGCAATTAATTAATTAACCAATTCATTAATAACAAAAAAATAATTATTAATATTAATTATTAATAATAATAAAGCAATTACTTTAAATAGATTCAGCCGTCATAAAAAAAATATTTATTTTTTTATGATTTACAAATGAATATTATTTTGTTTCCTAGAGGAATTATTCCATCCATTTCTATTGACTAGTCATTAGAATGACTACTCAATAGAAATGGATGTGAATTCAATATTATCAGCCTCTGGAAGTCTACTGCAGGACTGGGCCTCCTCCTAAAAAGAAGAGATCCGCGTTTGACGGGTGTCTTGTAAATCGCAGTGGATTTGATTTCACCCTTATCTAGTTCTCACAGCATCCACTGGATGAAATGTTGTGATGCTATTACTATGCCAACAATCTGAGTTTTTAGATTACAATATGATGCCAGATATCATACAAATCCAGAAGACTTAAATAAGCAAATTATTCAAAATGATTGAATGATATTGACGATTATATCAATATCGATATATATCGACGATTGAAAGATAAGCATAGGGGATAAGCAACATTTTAGTCAAAAAATGTAGTTGTATGCCGTCCTACTTAAAATTGTTCGCTTTTTCGAATGCGCTTTCCCCGTGGCTCTACAATAACTTTTTTGTCACTCTTACCCAAGCAAAGAACTCAATCGATTCATTAATCTAATCAAGATCAATTGATTTAAGCGACATAAATCCACATAAATCAGCCTCGAATAAAATAAATAAATGCCTTGCCAATTAATGTTTTTATTTTTCTTGGTTATAGAGCTGTTTTCATTTTCACGACATCACAATAAATAAAAAAGTTATGTCTATTTTTCTGCAGCTCCAACTTTAAACTGCTCTCTTGAACAATTTGGTTTTTGTCGCTTATACCCTATTACCTTTCAACCGTCGATATGATAAAGTCAAATCTCATAACAAAACGCTACTCCTGAACAACAAACTATGATACATATACAGCTGAACTTCGTGGTGTGTGAGTTACACAACATCAAAGACTCAACCATTGTCTTAACTTCAAAGGGTAAGAAATCATATCCGAAAAAAAACAAGATCGGTCTACTGTTTGTTAAATGGACGAGTCGAGATTTAGAATGTGACCTGGTTCAAAATTATTTTCTCGATAAATTCAGAGTTTATTTTTATATATATTTTTGTATTCATGTATTTTATTTTACTTTTATTTTATTAGTATATTTTGTACCCATTATTTTGTATTTTGTATCCTTTTGTATTTGTGTATAACATCTATATATTTGTCTGTTATATAAGCTTTAGATAAGCATGTTTCATACTCATTCATGGAATGACATTTGTATCACGGGTGACTTAGCGTTTAGAAATGTCATTCCAATACATTTTTTTTTTCATTTCTATTAGCAATAACGATTGTCGAATGTCAACTTGGCTAGGGGGGCAAATTATTCACCTTCTTTATGTTATGTCAGCACGATTAAAAGTTGACTAGTAGAATATGCCTTAGGCATTAAGTCCGGGTGGACTAAGGAGGTATACGGGCATAGGGCGTTGGTGTAATCTAATTACTCGTCCTGACTGACTGACTGATTCATCAACGCAGATTCTAAGCCCTTGGGGCTACAATACTGAAATTTTGACAATTGATGCCTTTTATCTTGAAAGCATCCACTAAGAAAGGATTTTTGAAAATTTCACTCCTAAGACGGCAAAATAAGAGATGCATGGTTATATGGAAGTCTGTCATATTTAATGTAAAAAGCACGAAATATACCTATTTCTGGTTAGACATAAATGTACACGTATAACGGCGTTTTTCAAATCTTAAGAGGGTAAATTGGTTTAGTAATTTTAGCCCCAAAAGCGAACACCACAAAGACGTACTGCGGTAAAAACTAAGATTAAAAAGAAGCTAAACACGGGCGCGAAGATGCGGACAGCAGCTATTAAGTTTCCCGTACATAACATATACTACAATACATTTCATTATACTTACATTATTTTTACAAGTGTAATTATTTACATGTATATAGTTTTATTCCTCGCTGTTATCTTGCCTATTATTAAATCCTTTGCAAATAGATCGTTCACGTAACTTCCGCGTATTGCGTCCTCCAGCTAAAGGGTTTTAATGCGACAGTATTAAAAAGACTGTCAGCATTATCCAACTGTGAAGTACTATATAGCTTTATTATCGCCGCAAACAGCTAATTCCGCCCCAAGACAGTTGTATCGGACGAGTAGAAATACCTCGACAAAGAGGCTTAAGGCTATTTTATGTAATTGGAGACGGAACAAAAGAAAGTGGATGCGATAGGCATTGTCAGCTCCAGTGTAGTTTAGGAAAGAACTTTGTTGCGAAGACATGTGTTAGGGTTTGTTCGAGTAACTTTTTATATTTGTTTTGTGATTCTTTTGTTAAATAAGGAACATACGTCGATGTTTTAGTCTTAAGATAGTGGATTGCGCGTCGACAACAGTAGGTTATAGGTTCGAATAAGTATTGACTAAAGTTTTTAAGTTTAGTTTTACTTTCTTTATCTTTTTGCCCTGTGTCGCCGTCAGTCCATCTCTTCATCTAGGTACTGTGAGAACCAACTAAGGGATATATCAGGATAAAGGAAAGTAGCTTTATCTTATTATTTAATCAATATCTACCACCAAAATACCTACCAAGCGTAAATAATATGACAAAACCCAAGTTTTTCACCCAGGCCCAACTCTAACAATGGACTTCCAAGGGCTGATGATGTTAATCTTTATCTTTACCTTAACAACGAACGTCAACTAACTAACCAATATCTTTAGCAGTGCTTCATTATGATAACGATCGGTCTTATCTAGATCCTTATCTTGCAACAATGCAAGATGTATATCTAGTTCATTTTTAAACTAATCTGTTTTAGAATTTTATCACGGATTTGATGATATCCCGCCTTCGAAATAGACTTTCTATAATTTTTCGGAACCCGATCGACTTTTGGCATAGTGAGGTATGGAAAAATTCTCATCACATAACGACTGATGCAATGCTGAATGCTCAAAAAAAACATCTACTTCACAAAGTATTTTAAAGTTGAATTTACTGCAAACTTGTAAAATATAAGCTCCATGTTAGATTTTTCTTCCAAATATTTCGCAAATATCGTAAACACGGCGAAACTCTATCACGATACACTCAAATCTGTTCCCAATATTCCGAGCCGTCTCAGTGCAGCATTCAAAACGACATCCCTGTTCCAATCTATCGAGAACTTTTACTACCTCTTGTCCGAACTAAATTACGTCATTTCACCTCACGTGACTTGAATCTTGACACAATAGCCTTGTTTTATTGGCCTCAAAGTTGTACATAAAATCCTTCAATTCGAAAATGGTAATATGTATTTTCTTATTCATGGTGTATTATTATTATCAATCTACTTCGCCTTATTCTTTCAGTATCTACATTCATTATCTTTATTCATAACACCACGTGACTCATCACGTATATATTGGAATACTCATCAATCAATCAATCTCATTACATACATATTAGTTATTTGCACTACTCATAGTGCAAATTATATTTTACGTCATCGTTAAGAGTTCACAGTGGTATTCAACTATGGCGTAATTCTCACCCATATCACAAGCGAATACTAAAACTTGTTCCGTAAGCATCTAAAATACTTATAACGGTAGTGACGAGATGTCTATCATAACCTTTGAAAAACGAGTAGTTGAATAATTTTAAATGAGTACAAACAAAATACAAAGAAAAATTTATACAAAACTGGTATTAAAGTCCAAAATATAATTTATATTAGGTATACAACTACAAAAAACAGTGATCGCCTAGCGATATGACCACGCATCTTAAATTTCAAGTTCAACTCCAAATGACCTTTCGAAATCGTGTGCATGTTAATAATTGAATAATTGATTATCACTCGCTTCAAACGATGAAGCAAGACATCGTGAGGAAACGCCTGCGAGATTTTCTCGACGACGGCGTATGAAATCTGCCAACACTCATTAGGCCACCGTCATGGTGCTTAACTCCACTCATTCTGAGAAGAAACCCGTGCCCTACAGTGAGACAGTAGATAGGTTGTTGATGATGTTGATGATTGAACTGCATTCGTACTATATTCAAGAAAGAGGTCAGTCGTCGGCTCCAACTCGGCTGGACAGTTTTCGGAAAACTATGTAATATCTTCTTATCAAAAATACCGCCATACCTTAAGATCAGGGTATTTAGTTAATACGTGTTGCCAGTAATGACTTACGAATCTGAAACATAATTATTCATCGGCCCCTGATTATGGAACTTATAAAAAAACTCTCACTCAGCGAGTTATTGGAACAGCTATGCTCGGAATTTCTCTGACATATAAAACTCATAACGAGGTAATCTTCAGAATAACCAGAATCATCGATATAGGTCAAAAGTGAAGATATAGGCCAAAGTGGCAGTAAGCAAGACATATAGTTCGCAGAACCAGTGGACGTTGGGGGCCTAAAATGCTGGAGTGGCGACCCCTAACCGAAAATCGTAATGTGGGTTGACCCTAGTCTAGTTGAACGGATAAACTAATTAAAGTCGCTAGAAATCGGTGAATGGCGATAATTGGAGGAGGCTTATGTCCAGCAGTGGACGTCTGTGGGCTGATATAATGACGATAATGAGGTATAGAACTTAGACCGGCTAAATATTTATATTCAGTCTATTCGTTAATCTCAATATTATTCACATTTCACAAACAAATCCTCTTACACACATACAAAATACGTTTTGTATGAAATAAATTACAAACCGTCTTACTGTCAACAAAATTAAGACGTTTCGTTATCATAAATTCTGAAAATTCCGTAAGAATTTATTTCTTCATCAGAATTTCTTTACCAAATAAAGAGATGACAGGCATCATTACGTATAATACAAATTATACTTTTTCTTCGAATATCTTTGAATTATTATGTAAAAACAATTTGATTTTCCTTTCGTTCATTTGATTTCGTTCATTCGTGAATTGTATATCTGAAATATTGCTTTGAGTTCGTTGTAATGATTTTATGGAGAAATATAAATAAATCTTAATAATTATAATATGTATAATATTATGAATGATTTATTTATATATCTGTGGGCTGATATGATGATGAATATTATAATAAGATTTTACAAAGAAATAAATGTAAAGTAATAAATGGAATCAAGCTTTACTTGTCGGAATTCCATTATTCAATTCTATCATTTTATGTCAATTACTTAATAAAAATATCTTTTCGTAAAGAGTGATGGACGAATTTCATTTTAATTCTTACCCCAATAACTATTCCTTACTGCATACATATACTACAATTTTATTGACCAAGATTCATACTTCACAGTTAAATGTAGATGTCTTCGAAGAGGGAACAGGTGGAATTTGACGTAATCTTCACTTCTGGTGGGCAACTAGTCACTGGTGGTAGACCTCCTAGTGGGTAAGCTCAGAATAGTCAACACCACAACCTTAATTTACCGTCGATTAGCAGTACGCTAAGCACTGCTGTAGCCCAAACAGAGCGAAACGTGTGTACGAGAATATCCCTACAAACACGAGTACTAGAAGCAACAACTGGATCATCAATAAGTAACAACGCATCTACACTAGAATCGGATCAACCTATCTCAAATCATCTGTAGGTATCTATAGTTCTGTAGCCATTTAGTTTTTTTCTATTGGATTCACTTATCATGATTAGGTTAAAGTTATTTGGAATATTCGATCCTGTTTGATGTATTTATATAAATTTTATAACTCCATTTTGTCTAACATAGTTATATAGTCTTCACAACCACTTTGTCTTCATTTCAATAAGATTTTCTTCCTTTTAACAATAAAATGCAGGTAATGCTGGTATTGCATTTTATTGCTTCTTTTTGAGTTTTGAGATCAGACCACTTGATATGTAGGTGAGTACATTAAGTTACAACTTGAGTAGGCGAAAGTTCCCGCAGGCCTTTATAAAATACGGTCACTTTGCAATGATAATCATAGTTTGATTTCACCAATATTGTTCATTAGTATTAACGATAGATATACAAAACAATGCCAAATTTACATTTCAGACATCACAATAAACACTAAAAACATTAGGTAAACTTTCAGTCTAGTTGTCGCCAAAACGTCTCTCCTATATTTGCTTTCTAGATGTGTGATATAAAAAATACCTTAGTTATCACAGCAAATGTTTGTTGAATCACTAAATAATGTTATGCCCAATATTCGTATAGTGGGAACGAACATGGACCTGTAAGAGGATGATTTCTTAATTCCTACAAATACAAAGGATATAAAATACAAATACAATTATTATTGAGCACAGGTTCCGTAAAATATAACAATACATGGTTTGAACCATCTTTTGAATATGTAACACCTGTGACAGACGATTCCGCTCTTCCATATCGTTGCTTTGTAATATACAACAGCTGGCCATAAATATTACACATCATTCTTAAAAAAAAAACTGTAAACTTCATTTTTGTTATACGTGTAACGACTAGTCACTGAGTTGTACACCTTGCATAAATTAGTTAAATAGCGAGACAGGTATAGGAATACGAAGTTAGCCGATATGTCTGATAGACTGTTACTAATTCCCGATATGTAATCATTAAAACTTGACGCTGTATGTATGAAGCAGTGATAGCCTAATAATAAGACTATGCGTGGCAAATCTTAGATCTCGAATTTGAATCTAAAACATGCACATCCGATTTTTCAGAATCATGTAACTTCAAACAGCAAAGGAAACCATCGTGAGGAAACCTGCATACCTGAGAGATTTTCTCGATAGTGTGTGAAGTCTGTCGAATCGCTTTAGGCCAGCCTAGTAAACTGTAGCCTAAACCCTTTCACTCTAAAAGGAGAACCTAGCACTGCGGTGGGACAGCAGGTGGATTGATGATGATGACGATCACTGACCAGAAAAGAAACCAAACAAGACTTTTTCTGCCTGAGATTATTAGCCCCAGATTTTGTTGCCACGATCTGTGTTTCGAATCAATGTTTTTCACTTTACCCGGCGTTCAATATGCTCAGCATTGAGTCCGTTGGCATTAATTACCCTAATTCAAAATATTCAGCAAGCTATTTTAGAGTGCCACGATGCTTTACCCCGATAAACGTAGGAGCCGTACATAAGTACATAATACATAGGCCGAAAGTACGAGCCACAGAGGGCTATCGGAAAAATTCTGCCGTAATCCCAGAGCCTCTTACGTGTCCTGATGAAGGCCCCCGCGGAGCTTTTAATCAGTACGAGTTTGGCACGCCCCACAAGCAGCGGCTTTTGAGGTTTATATATGCAGAATATTTTTAGCGAAAAAAACGAGGAAAATACTCTTTCGGCCGATCCGTAACTTGATCACATCAGTTACAATGTTAACTTAAATAGTACATACATACATACAGACACGCCTTTTACCCGCTGGGGCAGGCAGAGACTACTTCACTCCACTTGATACGATTCTGGCATACATCTTTCGCTTCTTCTACATTCATCAACGCTTTCATACAAGCTCGTTGGTTGCGGGTATTCCTAACTTGGCCTTTCTTCAACGCGACTTCGATTTGGTCGAGATACGTTCCTCTGGGTCGACCCCTACCGATTTGCCCATTCAGACTCGTCTTATAAATCTGCTTCGTTAATCTTTTTTCATCCATCCTCTCTATGTGTCCGAACCATCTAAGCATTACTTTCTCTATTTTCATCACTACATCTTTTTCCATACCACAGATTTCCCTTATCTCACTATTTCTCTTTTCATCCATCAAATTCACTAAAATAATTTAATTATAATATTCTGATTTCATTACAAAGCAAACGACAAAAAATTATTTCTACTAAATTTCATCTTATCCTTGACACGAGAATACATGCAAGTAGATACTAGATAGACTGGAGGTGGGCTCGGTCTGCTACTGGAATCTTTTTAACTCAGCAATTATTTACGAATATCTCTAAAAGTTCGCGCATAGATGGCACAAAACAAAGAATTAATAAAAACACGTCCTTCAACACTGTTCGTGATGTTTCGTCACACTCCAGACGCGGAAGAGTGCTTATGCACTCTTCCGTGAAGGGTCAAAGACGAAAATTAAATAATTTATAGGAAATCAAATGCCGCGAATTAAATAGTGGCTGCGTCATCTCCCGCGGTTCGGAATTTGACTGGTTCATCATTAAAATCCTGAAAACGTCCACTACTGGGAACGGGGCTCCACCATAGAGCAGATCTATGAATGGATTTCGGCACTTTTGAATGTTTACCCACAACTATCTGTGGAGCGTTCGTTCGCCAGAGACCTACCTACAATACATTTTCTAGTTAATGAGTACACTCTAGAGCTTTCTATCCTATCGTATCGAGTATGCATGCTATGTAGTCTATTGCACAAATATCTCGAAGACCATTTTTCTTTTAAGGAAGTTATTTCGTGTTATATCAAAGAAAAGACTTTCTGAGCATAGCTCTGTCTCTCTTCCTTTATAGCACGTGATCCTGAATTTATATATGAGGCCAATACTTAAAGAACATACTCTATATACATATTATCACTAGCAACCCACTCTGATCAAATATTTTAAAATCTGAGAGATGATTTAAGGCATTAGACAGGGCTTTCTTCACCTTAGTTTTATTTCAAGAACAGTTATTATTACAGGGACCATTTTAAAGTGGATATGACTCTGATTGGTCTCATTAACTTAAATGCACTTAGTTACTTAACATCACGTGGATCGGACGTGAAACATGAATAATGGCGCTCAATTAAGTTTGCCTTTATCGATAAGTTCACTATCATAAGTGGAACATGTCACGATCATATAACTTACACTATGTTCCCGATAAACGATAACGAGTTACGCAAATACAGAACTTAAACGGATCAACACTGGTTCGTATTGAGTTTATGTTACTGATTAAGCATCTGAAGACACCTTAGTCCTGTGTTATTTGAAAATTGAATTGCATATGAATCTAATCCGTAACACATCAACATCGTCTGCCTGTTTGCTAGACATAAATTTACTTTTAATATAAATACAAAGAGATTTTAGCAAATTTCCTTGTTTGGTAGGCTCTTCGTTTAGTTTTCTACTGCAATCCTATATAGATGTTTATTGAATCATATGCTGCTGCCTCTTACTCGGGTATATACGTCAGTATGTAACGACTAATTGGTTTAATGGCACAGAAAACAGGGTCATTGTTTTCTGTGCCAATTAGTCCCGGATTAGAATCCTGGTAGGGACAAACTTTGTGTGATGAGCACGAATGTTTATACCCGAGTTATGACTCGGAAACATCCATGGACTTTTATCTATATATACATTTATTCTTAATAAGTGAATATATCTAGTATCTAGAATATATCTCATCATCATCATCATCATCATCATTTCAGCCCATAGTTGTCCACTGCTGAACATAGGCCTCTCCAATCGAATTCCAGCGCGACCGGTCCATAGCCACCTGCATACAATGAGACCCAGCGATTCTCACCAGGTCGTCGGTCCATCTCGTAGGTGGCCGTCCCACACTGCGCTTGCTAGTACGTGGTCTCCATTCAGGGAACTTTTTGCCCCATCGTACATCCG
>WUAW01006845.1:27140-47078 GCA_017165845.1 Thaumetopoea pityocampa | reverse complement strand
GGTTGGGGTGCATCGAACGGTTGGGGTGCATCGAACGGTTGGGGTGCATCGAACGGTTGGGGTGCATCGAAACCGTACCATTGGTCCAGGTAGTTAGAGTGCATTGTTTGCGTGACGAGTATTGTCCATGAATAGTTTTCATAACGAGAGCGCTTGTTGATGCCGTTCACAGTTTTATATCGTTTGCAGGAAATAGAGATGAACATGATCAAATGCGATTTATGGTGCAATTCTTCTTCGCAAATATTTTTTGAATTTGATTCGTATAACATATTTAGTTACGGAATTTATATCAAAGGCACCCATACATATTTATACTGTGTATACAACGTTATATTTTGAGTAATTAACTTCAGTTAAGAACTGTACTTACATAACCGCGTCGATAACGTCGTGTTCCTTGTAATAACAGACGCCCCTTATTTATATTGAGATGCCATGGTGAAGGAGAAGATATAAAATAATATTTCAGGCGGTTTTGTGTTTTTAAATGTGCTTTGCCCTTTGTCACATCAAATATAAAACCCTTTGAATTATGTCAGTGCTTTTGGTTCTTCTGATTTATAATTTGGATTCTATCTCGCAAAGAAACTTGAAGCGTAGCTCTCTCCATTACTCGTTTAGTCCAGAACTTTCTTGTAAGGCTCATAATTGACCATATCTCGGATTCGTATATTAAGCAGCAACTAGTGATTGTACCTAGTCTTAAAGCGTTGCGGTATATGGTGTGACGAGAAGATGTCACGTTTCCCGATCACTGCCCTGCCGAGTTTGATTCGAGATTCTTTCTGGGTATAAAACCTATCCAGCTGAACGACTTGTCCAGCTATGCGTATCTTAACATAGTTTATAGAATAGAGGTATCTAATTATAATTTAAATTGTCTGGTGGAATAAAACATGTGTATACCATCATTATAATCTGGGTGTTCTCCATATTTATTTCATGTCCCACCTTTTCAGAAACATCGTTGAGACTTTCATCTATTCGATCATAAGTGTAGCAGCGATTCTTCCATGAGCATTTTATCATCGGCAAATCAAAGATAAGTCATGTACTGGCCACTGATATTGATCTTAAGTTTGTTTTAATTCAGTACCTTAAAAACATTTTCCAATGCAACCGTAAACTGTTTTAGATTAATAACGACTTCTTGTTTTACATTGAATTGGATCGGAGTTGGTTGTATCATTAGATTAGAGTTCTATTTCCATATCTGAATAAATTAATATTGTGGCATTTTTGTATAAATTTCTCAAGATTTAGTCAACATGACAGTGCGAAAGATATCAAAGCGCCGCCGAGAAGAATTGTGTCAAAGGCCTTCTCATAGTCTATAAACACTAAGCATAGGTTATTCTTCTAATTCTTTATAACCTGTCATAGTGTATATAGCCCACGATAGTAAAAGCTGTACGGAGACCGTCTTTAGGAGAATTGAAGTCGTACTTGCATTCAATACAGTTCATATTGACCCTTTTAAAAGTCTGGTAAATATGCCTGAGTGAGATGTGTCTGCAGTTCTTCAAGGGAGTGTTCTTAAAGTATAACGCAAATAGACTTCTGCTCAAGACCAACGACGTTGGTGTTTGTGAATGACAGAAATGAACATTTTTCAGATTTGTCTCCACCTTATTTTTCTAAGTTGTTCGAGAGCCATATGAATCTACGGTATCTTCGGTATAATGACGGATCAGGTTAACTCTAGGGTCTTGGTGCAAGTAATAGGACTATGGTTTAACACCTATTCATAGAACTTTCAACCTCTAGTTCTAATAGTCTTGAAAATTAAACATATTTAATAAATTCTTAAGACAAAATGTTATACTCGTATGGTATAAAAATATTCGATTCTCTTATAGATTTTAGACTAACTCCATTCAGGTTTTTAACTGTACAAAAATATTCTTGTTTATTACAGGTCATTGCAATATTTGTAAGAGCTAAATGTAGCAGAAAATAGAATATATTTTAGACAGATGAGACCTACGACTGAGACGTCGAAAACTTATAATGTCGAGCACCATATTTGTTTTTTTTTCGCCATGAGAGATGGTGTTAGCCTTTACGGTCTTTACAGCGTCACCGGACTTGGTGGTGAGCGCGAAGAGCGCTCCAGGCATTGACCGTATTTGTGCGAATCATTCAACCGCATTTCAGTTTAGTTTTTAGTTTTCCGCATTTATTAGCGCCATCTACTCAAGATTACATATAAATATATATCTAGTATGTAGGTCGCTATAACAACAGTGTAATACCATTCTTCCTACACCAACTTTAGTACGCGGGGAACGACGACGTGAGAATCTTGACATAATGTTATGAATATTAACAGAGTTGAGACGGGTGTCGTTTAATTTATTTACCGTTAATCATGTTCCGTGTTTCAATTAAATCTGTTTTCACAAAACTTAGTTGATTAACGTTATATAATATTAATTTAAATTATTATGCTATTTCATTGTTGGCTGTTATTAAAATGTTAAGTATATTTAAAAACAATAATTTTGCTTTTCGTGTTCGTCTTTTTCAGTGGGCGATGACACAATATATAAACGAAGTACAAATTTGTAAGAAAACATAAAATCAAATTATATTAATATAATTATGCATACAATTAAGTAATGTTACTCAAATTTAAATTGCTAATGTAAATATTATATTACACACATTGAAAATATTCTACGCTGTGCATTTCACATATTAATGGCTCGATAAAATAGTTTTCCAATCCATATCACTACAGAAATTCGTTTCAGTAAAAAATCTAATTAATCACCAGTGTGTTGTGGTTACTCATATAATTGGAAAACACCGCCGGTCTTTGGAACTGGTGAAACTTTACAATAATATCCGGTTACCCATTAACTAACTACACAAACGATGAATAACGGCGGTTTCGAATGGTATTTATTATAAAATATACAAAATTGCAAAATAGGCATCAAACCGGATCGTACTACTATAATAATGGAACTTTCTCCGTTATTCATCGGCTGCGTCCGATTTTATTTACAAAACTACTATAGTCAGTCACTTTTTTCACTTTTAAGCGTCTAAATTTGCCTTTTTAAGCATCGTTTTGACTATGACGTCGACGTCAGATATCGTTAGCGTCACCCACGTAACCCTCGTCAGGGCTCTCGGAACATATGTCGGCGGCACACTTGGCGTTGGACACTTGAGGTAAAGGCTTGAGTACATTTTCGGTACCCTCCCCGGGCATACGGGCGTCCATGGTTTGCGTATCCACACATCGGGTTTCGACTTGGTAACATCTACCGGGACCTTCAGACACAGTCATTGGAACGATAACAGCACACGTACCTTTTGGATTCACCCATGAAGTGGAAGCCTCTGCTGGCGCGCAACACTGGACCGGCTCCGTTTTATAACCCTCAGGCGGCGATGGAACGAACTCTTCGTTGAAATAGACAGTACCATTTCCAACAAACGCAATTTGTCGATTCCGTGGTACCGGGTAGCCCTCCAACGTACGCCTCACGCTGCCAGTACTAAACATCTCAAAATTAGGGCAAGCGGCTTGCGGAGTGTTGAATTCAGTGTCTTTTGCGAATTTGCAAACGAGCTTTTGACCTTTTGGCCGATTGTGGGGTAATGTCTGGTAAAATGGTCCAACAACAGAGTAGTTGGGCATAATTGGAGGCCGACAAGGATGTTTTGGAAGTCCGTAGTCGTAAGGATATCCCTCGTTGTCCAAGAAGCATCCTGGATTTAAGTGTACGTCCGCTGAATGCTGGTACATATTGTTCAGACTGTTTTGAGGTGCGTTAACACCCTGTTGATCTTGCCACGTGACCTGTCTCTGTATATGGGGCGCGGTGAATGCGGTTTCCTCTTGAAACCCGTCACCGTTCGCGGTTTGAGCTTTGTATACTGATAGCACTGTGTTCTCATTTTGCGCATTGTTAGCTACAGTTTCCGCGTCGCTAATTAGGTCGGGATTTCTGTCGACAAAGGCTTTCATGTTATTGCTTTGATACACCTCGCTCGACTCGTAATCACGGTTCGTTTGCACCGTGTAGTGCAGCGCGTGATGAGAATGCGCGTTCACGATTACGCTTCCGTTGTTTTTAGGCATTCCGTTGCTTCTGTTAGACGGTAAGATTTGATTACACAACGCGACGTCCTTTCCACTCTCTTTTTTCTTGCGACTTCTAGTATCCGTTTTAAATTTCAGTAAAAAGACTGCTATAATAGCGATTAATAACACAATTATAAGGAACACTATCGTAATTATGACTACTAAATGTCTTTGCGGGAACGTAACCACTATAACCACGGGCTCCTCTTTCATTAGTACCTTGATGGTATAATTGGCTCTAGATTTTCCGGCTGGGTTTTCTGCAATACAGTAATATGTACCGTTGTTCTCATTGCCTATATTTAATATGTACAATTCGCTCTTTTTCTCTGTGTTTCCGTTCTCCGAATAATACAGGTCATGTAAGTCCAGTAACATGCTTGAATAATTATGAATAATCTGACCCTGATATGACCAAGTTATTTTCGCCTCGGGTATCGCTTTCACTAAGCACTCGAGGGTCACGTTGCTGCCCGCCTTGATCTCTAAAAATACTGATGTAGAGCTCATTTTCGGTAAACACGCCAATTCGTTTTCGGCAATGCTTGTGATCGTTCGTTTCCTCAACCGTTCAGGGAGAGAACAAATTGGTTCGACGGCGTGCGGCATATTGGAATTCAACAACCAACTATGCAAATCCCTGAGATGGCAATCGCAATTCCAATTATTATTTTGCAAGTTGATCCCTCGTAGAGTGTCGGGGAATAAATTTTCCCCTTGGATATTGGATAGTCTGTTGCCATTCAGCCGCAGCCACTCCAAATGGTTGAGGCCAGAAAATGCCTCGCGCTCTATTGTTTCTATTTTGCAATCGATCAGCTCTAAGGTATTGAGGAAAGACAAATGCATGAAGCAGTGAGTTTTTATGGTCGTTATTGGGTTGTTGTTGAGCGAGAGCCTCATTAGCGATGGAAAGTAAACAAAGTTACTAGACGGTACAAGTGTTATGTAATTGTTACAGAGATCCAATTCCACGAGATTCGTGAGACCTTTGAACGCGTGGTTATCGATTTTCTGCATTCTACATCTCTGTAGATAGATTTTTTGGAGGTTCAGTAAATTTAGCTTGTGGAATGTTTCTTTCTGTAGTACTTGTAAGTCGTTCCCATTGAAATCTAAAACTTGAGTTTCGGGGTCAAGTGAATTCGGTATTGCTTTGAGGTCTTTGTCGGAGCATTCGACATACCGTTTGCCGTTCTTCCATTTGCAAATGCACTGAATGGGACAAGCAATAGCTGGGAGCAGGAGGCAGGTGGTGCACAAGGCTATCAGCCGCACGTCTAGGCTCCTTTTGAATCTCATATTGCCTCAAGGCTTTTGTATTTCAGCGCAGGTCGCGAACATTATCTGGAACAAAAAAATTTAAAGTTTATAAAGGTTCGAACTGGAATTTGCTTAGATTTTTATTTTTATATATTTTCTTTTTGTGGAATTTTATCCGAATATTCTATTTAAATTAAAACTACATAGTTTATTTTAAAATTGTATATTGTATAGTTTCATGCGTGACACATTGGTATTTACTTCATCAAATAACACCATATAACTATTTTTCATTTATAATTATAGTAGTTTTAAATTAGTAAGTAGCTTTTACCCGCAGCTCCGCTCGCGCGAATGTCGGTTTTCAGCTACATGACAAATTTCGAAACTATAATAGATTTATATAAAACGCTTTAGAACTACTTTTACTTGAGCTCTCATGCCTTAACGGCGGCTACTAAAACAGGGGTCAAGTTGTATCTTCAGTTATACTGGATCAATTTTGATGAAACATTCCGTATTTAAGTTGGAATAATACCTTTAAAACAGTAACAGTTTTACTAAAATCTTCCAGGTGTTTTTTGCGTAAAGCTAAAAAATTAAACACGCGAGTGGATCTGCGGTCAACGGCTAGTAATTAATTATTATTCTGGACACTTTCTGCACACACATTGATCCAGTCCCCAACTAGGTTCGTTGTGTATTGGGTGCTAGATAACGATACAAATTTTATATACTAGGTAATGCCCGCGGCTCCGCCCGCGTGTATGTCGATTTTTGCGCTAAATGGAAAATGTATATTAGTTTGTCCAGCAAATAGACTCTCATATTTCTTGCTCAATAACCCTTTTCTACCTCACCCTCGTTCCTTTCCTTCCTTTTCGTGGGAACGCAATGCGGAACTTGAACGCTATAGAACTTTATAAATATGGCGGCGTCGTGGTTCACCACCCGACACGTCTCATTTCCCACAGGAGCGGAAAGTGGGCTACGGGTAGCCACTTTGCTCGCAACAAGTGGAAAGAAGTGATCTCTGCCTACCCCAATTCTTCGGTTTTGTAGCGGTCAGTATCCCCGCCTATCACGAGGAAGACCAGGGTTCGGTTCCCCGTTGAAGAGCCAGGGAAAAAAGTGTGATTGTATGTATTATATATATTTGGCAAATCCCAAAATACTCGTAATTGTAGATTTCTTTCCGACTTGCTAGACAAACATTGCGATAGCTCGACGAATATGCATGATATAAATATATATTATAGCACTTATGAACTGTATCTCTCTACCAGTGAATTTCTTTTTTGCATTGGATCATTAGTACATACAAACTTACAAACAAATAAAATTTATCTCCTTATAATATCAGTGTAGATATAAATTATAAACACATTGGCTGAGAAAACAGGATCACTACTATTGAACCTGAAATAATTACCTGGCAGTCCTCTTGTTTAATATGCCCTCATTGCAATATAGATATTTCGGAATTATAATTTACTAGCTTTTACCTGCGGGTTCGCTCGTGTTGATATCCTTAAATATATATCAGAGGCCGTTGAAAATATTTTTTTCTATCTTTCGGGAACAATTTTTTTTGGGATTTGAAGTACCCCATATCCTTTTTTGTACGGCTGATAATGTGTGTACAAAATTTCACGATGATCGGTTGAGTAGTTAAGGCGTAAAAGAGTAACAAACAAACTAACTCACAGTCGTATTTATAATATTAAGTCAGAATTCCAACCTCTTCTGAATGTGGCTCCAGGGACGTAGTCATTATGTTATGTTATATAAGGGTTTTATTTATGCAAGCGAGGCGTAAATATACCAAACAAGATCATTACGAGAGTCCGCTTAAAATCGTGTTTATATTTATTCAGAATGTTTGAAGGCTTATTCATAAGCAGACACGAATTGTAACGAGTATTTAATGATATTTGTACATCCAATGAGAGGAGACTTTGTCATAATAATTTTGTACAATTTTCAGCTATATTTGATAACTCAATAAATATTTATGAAGACAATATGAAAATTCTGTATTTATGTATTTTTTTAAGTTTTAGGCTTTTCGCAGCAATGACATATATTGTGATGTTAGATTAAATATGTCATCTAATAGTTAATAATAAACTTTTTCGGAATTATTAGGAAAATTGATGCATCTCATGTAGCGTTCTTAGATTTTTAATAGATTGACAAATAATAATAGGTTAGAATAAAAACAGGTTGTTTTTTGGAATCAGTAGTAATATATTGTGGATACTTCTTGACACCCACTGATTTCCCGTATCTTGGGTCTTTACAATGATATAATACACACCACACATATAATTGTGCCTACATATGTAAATACGCAGACAATTGCTGACTATGTAAATATCTAGTGTACGAATCGAGACATGTTTGCGTATTTATTGTAGTAGACTCCGTTTATTGATTATAATAAAATACAATAACAGAACTGATCTACTTTAATAATATTGTGGCGACACTAACGTAGTAAGATAAATAATTTTATATATTAAAATGTACCACATGGTGAAAACATCTGACGTAGGTTTAATACCCCTGGCTCGAACCCGACGTTGACACTTTCAAACACTGCCTTGAAATTCTAGAGAAAACAAAAGACGTACAATCGAGACAACCAGAACCTTCGGCGATTCGGGGTATATAAGGCCTTGCGACGCGCCCAGCGGGGAGTTAAATACAGTGGAAAGCAAGTTCTAGAAGTGAAGAAGATAAAGTGCAGTGAAGAGTAAAGAAGTGAACAATCTGAGAACGAACAAACGAGAGGACAGCGCTACGCGGAGGCGGTGCGTGCGAACGCGCTGCGAGTTGGCGTGTGAACACCGACCTGTGTAAGACTAGTGTGGCCCATTAGACCTGTTAATTTGATGTTCAGTAAGCGCGGTGTAAACTTGTGAGTAAATAAAGTTCAACACTCTGTGCCTTATTATTTTGCTTCCAATCGCCGTACCCACTTCTCATTACAATATATAATCGTACATTTGTACCCTTATGATTGCTTCAAAAATCTTTCAGCGTTTAAAGTTACGTTGATAGATAACTCAATTTTGAACTCAGCTTAGTTTTGTCCATCATTTGTTTATGACAAAACTGTCAAATTTATAACAAATCAACAATTTGTTTCGAAAATACAGTACGCTTAGTCGATGAAAGTGTATTAACAGATGTATGAATGTTGAGTAGGCGAGAAAGCTGCGTAAGAGTTGTGGTATGTGGCAAAATAATTATAGTCTCTATCAACTCTTGTACGACACCAACGTGATTGTATGTAACATTATTATTATTATTATATACATACATTCACTCCGATATCCTTTAAGGGTAGGCAGAGACCATAGTACATACTACATACATACAGTCACGCCTCTTTCCCATTGAGGCAGGCAGAGGCCACTTCTTTCCACTTGCTACAATCGTTTAATGTAGCAAAGTGGCTATCTGCAGCCCACATTTCGCCCCCGCGGCCAACGAGACGTGTCGATTGGCGAACCACGACGTCGCCATTTTACAATATAAGGCTCAAAATTTCCTCATTGCGTTCCCATGCCTTAATGGTGAGGAAAGGAAAAAGGATGAGGTAGGAAAGGTGTATTGAACAAGGAATATGGAATTTGGGAAAAGGACTATAGGATATAGGATACTACTATCTCGGAAGGAGTAGGAAGAGACAGTAGTAGCTCGGAGGGCCGGGTTCGCTTACCCGTATACTTAAGTCTATTTGTCGGACAGGCTAAAAGAATAAGTACTCTCGGACCGTTCGACTAACTTCTAACGCTAATTATAAGCGACTGTTGCGTAAGTGCGAGGCGCGTGGTAGCTAGTGTAAACTGGTTTATTCCGGTTTTAGTCACTGTGTGTACAAACACTGTAAACACAAAAACGTATCCAAGCTGATTTATCTGTAAAACGTTAAGAAAGAATAATATAAATATTCGTGTAAAATGATCACTTCAAGAGTTTTAGGCGCAGGATTCGCGTCTGTGTTAGAGACGTGACATCGCGAATTTAATGGAGCGACAAATTAAAAGTAGCACTCAGACATTGATTAGCGGTCGCGTGTCAGGGAAGAGAACTTCCCTGTTCCCCCACGAAACATCTAATTCAGAGCGAGGAGTAAACTTTTGTTTTAGTTCTACTAGCTTTTGCCTGCAGCTCCGCCCGCGTGAATGTCGGTTTTCCGCTACATGGGAAATCCCGACACAATCATAGATTTATATATCATATATTTAACCTTAGAACCACTTTTACTTGACCTCTCGTACCTTAACGACGGCTAATAAAATAGGGATCAAACTAACTGTATCTTCTACTGGGTTGACATTGATGAAACATAAGTAGGAATAGTACCTTTAAGACTATAACAGTTTAACCAAAGTCTATACGCTGGTTTTTTGCATGAAGCCCGGACAAACAAACAAACAAACAAACGTCGACGAGTTTGATTTTAGAACCACTTAATTAGTCGCTAAGTAGTTTGTTTTTAAATATTTTTAATTTTTGAAAATTTGACATTTAACTAGACTACACAGAAGTTAGTAGTTACGTAACGCTTTCATGATTATCCCCCATCCCCAGTCCATATTCCGATTACAGGGGCACGAACCTCTCCTCATCAGGAGGGGATGAGGCCGCAGCTTACCACGCTGGTTTAGTGCGGGTTGGCATAATTATTACGCACTTGCAAAAACCATCTTTTGTTTTCTTCGCGTGTGTTCGTTTGTTTGTGCTTCACGCAGAAGTCAGTGGGTAAATTTTCTCATTAAAACTGGTCAAGGAGAACTGAAGATACAACCTGATCTTCGTTTCAGTAGCCGCCAGTACCATTGTACGAGAGCTCAAGTAAAAATGGTTCTGAACTTTTTTTGTAAATAAAAACATATAAACTTTACTGCAATAATTTAAAAATAATACAGAAATTCTTTTGAGAATTTCCTTTTAAGCAAATTAAAATCTATAATTATTTCGGAATTTCCATTTAGCGTGAAAATTAACTACCATGGGGGCGGCGCCGCGAGTAAATCCTAGTATATATATGTAAATTTATTGACTACTATTTTTTTCCTGCGGCTTCACCCGCGTGAATGTCAATTTTTCGCTATATGAGTAATCCCGAAAAATAATAGATTTATATAAAAATCCAAATCCACTTTTACTTGAGCTCTCGTTCCTTAACGGTGGCTACTAAAATAGGGATAAAACTGTATCTTCAATCCTATTTGAACGATTCTGATGAAACATGCCGCAGTATTTAAGTCGAAGTAGTACCTTAAAGACTGTAACAGTTTAACTAAAATCTATCCGCTACTTTTTGGGTGAAGCTCGAACAAATAAACAAACATCGATGAATTTGGTGAAGCCGTAGCTTTTGTTAATATCTTTGATTTAAAAAAAATGACATTTAACAATTTTATAATAGTATAGATAGATAAAATATCATTTGCGTGCCTCTGTACATGGATCAACGTAGTGCATTCCATTTCCGTTGAACCTATCGCTTTACGACAACCTTGGGATGCCCTTCTGCAATATTTTATCCAGCGTGTCCCAGTTTGTTTCGGGTCCCGGCCAATGCGGAGTGTCGCCGTATTAGTTGATCTCTTCCGGCTGTATTATGCATGCGGTTACATTATTTATATATATCGACCAGTCACCGCGGGCACCGCGTTACCGGTATTTGGACGCTATTGTAACGAATCAAGGTTTCTTTTAGAAACAAATTCGAAATTTACATATAAAAAAAGTTGTGAAGTGGCCTTATATAATTTATTACAATGGTTTTAGGGATGTTAAAAATAGCCTTTAGAACTCATAACTTCGCTGGCATTAATAGAAAAATGCTGTTCGTAACTACCCGCATAATTTATCCTTAAATTAAAACAACATTAAGACAACCTTTTGAGTTTGGTAAGAATGATGATTTTAAATTCACCTTGCATCTTATGGATAGTATTTCTTACCTATACAAGATCAACGCGAGATGAGTCTGATCAAAAATAGGTAAGTCAGTCTTGGTCTAACACTAGTAAATCAGGTTTTAATAGTGTTGCTCATGTAAAACCGAGATGAGAATTATTCAATTTTGATCTTCCACCAGTAAATCAGGTTTTAGTAGTGATGCCTATGTAAAACCAAGTCAAGGCTCACCCAATCTTGGTCGTGCATCAGTAAGTCAGGTTTCACTAATGTTGCTTATCTAACAACGAGAAGAGACTCACCCAATCATGGTCTTGCACCAGTTAATCAGGTTTTAGTAGTGATGCCTATGTAAAATCGAGACGAGGCTCATCCAATCTTGGTCCTTGGATCATTAAATCAGATTTTAGTAGTGTTGCCTATATAACACCGAGACAAGGTTCTCCCAATCTTGTCTTCTTCCCAATCTCAATCTTCTTCTTTCTCTCTATATAACTCTAATGGTTGTAAAACTGCAGTGGCAGAGACCAAAAAACCGTTGACTGTTCGGATTCTAAAGAATTGGACTGACAACCCTGAATATAGGTATGTCATCATTCCCAGTCCATATTCATTCCCACTACAGGTGCACGGGTCACCCCTAATCAGAAGGGGGATTAAGCTGTAGTCTAGCACGTTGGCCAAGTACAGGTTGGTATAATTCACACACCCATGCGGGCATGCAGGTATCCTCACGAAGTTTTCCTTCTCTGTTAAGTATATTGATGTCTACAGTGTAGACCATACATGCATCTATTTATATTATTATAAAATTATTAAATATCAAATTTTCAAAAATCAATGATATTTAAAAACAAACTACTCAGATCGACTATTTAAGAGCTTCTGAAACCAAATCCGTCGATGTTTGTTTGTTTGTTTGTTCGGGCTTCACGCAACCACCAACAGATAGATTTTGGTTAAAAGGTCTTAAAGGCACTACACCGACTTAAATACTGTGGCATGTTTCATGAAAATCGGTCCAGTAGAATTGAAGATACATCTTGATCCCTGTTTTAGTAGCCGTCGGTAAGGTACGAGAGGTCAAGTAAAAGTGGTTTTGCTTTTTATATAAATCTATGATCGAATCGAGACTTCCCATGTAGCGGAAAACCGACATTTCGACATTCACGCAGGCGGAGCTGCGGACATAAGCTAGATAGAAATAAATCAATGGTACAGGACCAGGATTGAACTTGCAACCTTTCGATCGCAAACCGTGTTTGGCACCGCTACGCTCTCAATGTACTTTTATACTAATATAATTTATAAGCCCTTGTACTTTTTGTAGGCCGATTTAAAAGATTTTTTAATCTGCTACAGTTTAACGCAAACTGAACTGAATTTGCTTTCAGTTTGCAGCAGACTCTTGCGTAATCGCCAGTGACTAGCTTCACTTATACAGAAACGAAAAAGTAGCATTTTTTATTTAATAATTAATTGTGTTTTGTTGCAAAATTCCCTCATTATGTTTCCTAAAAAGATCGGCATCCAATTATGTACTTCAGACGGTTCTAATTTATCATCACGCCCACATGCCAGTCAACTCTGGATTTCACAAAGTGAGCGGGCAGGGTGCTTAGTTAACAAGAATCTTTGCAAATAATTATAATGAAAATGTTCTCAAGCTTAGAGGCTTTTGAACATTTTTTTGAGCGGAAATTAAATTTTATCGAAAATTAAAGCGTTGGCTGTAAGGTAAGTCCATTGAGTGGGTAGATCATTATATTAATTTTTATTGGATTACCCTCATCTTTTGCCACTGCCCACTGCTATGCGGTTTCGAAAATTAATGAATGGTTCACCTTTAATGGCCATTCTAGATACGCGTTAGCAATTACAAAACATTCTCATACAGATGAGTCTGGTATCTGATCAGAGCGTGTTCTCTTAATAAACGATTTGGTCAAGAATCCTTACGAATGAGGTTGTTTTCTGTGTTTGATTTCATACATCATGGGGGCACGGCCCTCCCCTGATTAAGAGGGGGATTAGGCCATAGCCTACGATGTTGACCTAGTGCGGGTTGGTAGACTTCACACATCCATGCGGGCATGTAGGTTTCCTCACGAAGATTTCCTTCTCCGTTGTATGTAGTACATTGGTATGTACAATGTAGAGAGTATATGAATTAGAAATAACTTAGTGTTGCGGAACCTGGATCGAACATATGACCTTCCGATCGTAAGCTGCGTCTCGCACTATATTATAATACTCTTGAAAGATATCTACCCCAAAATACGTCTAAATAATCTCATTACTACTTTCGTGAATCGTATTATAATATAATATTTGTTAATCATTAATATGATTAGAATTAGCCACAGGACGATCCAATATGAATGAGTTTTGGAACTAAAGGTCAGTCCCTGGGAAACCTATTTGGCACAGAGTAATTATAGTTTGAGGTAATGGGCGCTGTGCCAATGCGGCCACTGATGGCCATTAGTACGCAGTACCATTAGCCTGTGATCATATTTCGATTATCGGTTTTCTTACTAAAGTACAATATGATATGAAGTTTGTTTAATTTACTGAATAAATTGCGACTACAGATATCTGAATGTATCTTTGCAGCAACTAAAATCAACTTTATGTCACAGTGTTAAAGGTTCATAATTTAATTGGACCCGACTCAAATTTCAATAGTTAGATTGGTGCTCTAAGTGGCAACAGATATGGAGGCCTAAAATAGATATGGTGCTGTTGATCGAGCGAATAAGAGTGGCTATTCTGAGCATAGGCTCTGTGGATTTTTTTTTTGTTTAAGAAACGCAGTCAATACATGTATACGTACAATCACGTTTTTTCCCCTAGCTCCCAGGCGGAGAATCGAACTCCGATCTCCCGTGTGATCGGCGGGGATGCTGACCACTATACTACCGGAGAAATGGGGTAGGCAGAGACTACTTCTTTCCATTTGCTACGATCGTTTAATGTAATAAAGTGGCTATCCATGGCCCAATTTTCGCCCCCTCGGAAAACGAGACATGTCGGGTGGCGAACCACGACATATTTCGTCACTTTATAAGGTGAGAGGAAATAAAGAGGGTGAGGTAGGAAAGATTAAGGTTCATGATTAAAAATAATAATGACATTCGCAATTTTGAGAATTTAAACCACTGGTTCCCAAAGTGGTCCCGGTGGATCCCCAGGGGTCCACGGGTGACTCGATGGGGGTCTACATTGGCGTACGAAAATTTCCATAGATCTAATCTTCACATTTTTTGTCGAGTTTTGGGAATATGGTAGAAATGTAGCTGCAGGGAGTCCACCGGAACCAGCAAAATTTGCGGTCTATGAGAAAAAAAGTCTGGAAACCTCTGATTTAAACCGTCATATTTCTTGAAGCGGCAAAAAATATATATGCAGGCGGGAAATATATTTATTACTGTTGATTAAGCGAGTAAGATTGGCAATTTTAAGCGTAGGCTCTCTAAACTTTCGCACTTGCGCGAACTTCGGTATGGTCAAAAACGCGGCCGATGTAAATAAGGTAATGAGAGATAACCAATCCGAATGTATGCTTCGCGAAATTTGCGCCTTTCGTTCAAAATTCGGCCTCGCTGAGACTTGTTGGCCGACATTTTTGAAAATTCAAAGGCGTGCCTTATCACAAGTCTCTACCTACACATCTTGAGATTATAAGTCTACAACGGATTGATTCGGTGTCTGTGACTTCGCCCTCTGTGCTGATTCCAGTGTTGAATCCAGGTAGGGACAATATTTGTATCAGAGTCTTGGATGTTTATCTATATATATACTAGCATTTATGTATATAAGTATATCGTTGTTTAGTATCCAAGACTCGGGAATTCTTCATTTTTTTACAAATATTGATCTAACCCTAAATTAGGGGCTAGATAAATGTGTATGAAAATAAATAGGTCAGGGAGTACTTGAGTCGTCTAGAATCAAAGGCGGCTATCTCGTTTTGAGCAATTTTGAGTAACTAAAAAAGAAAACGTTAAAAATTTATTTTCATTACATTGACGTCTTTGATACTAAATCAAGATTTAGCGTTGATTTTCCAATGAACATGGCCAATATCAATTTAAACAAACAGATATACTATTAAAAACATTGTTTTTTTTTTCATTGTCGGTTAAAAAATGCCAAAAGTGAGATAGCCGCCTTTGATTCTATACGACTCACTTAGTCTTTCAGCCTACCCGGCAAGTAGACATAAGTACACGGGTAAGCGACCCCAACCCCCCGAGCTACTGCTGTCTTTTCTTACTCCTCCCGAGATAGTAGTACCTATCCTATATCCTATAGCCCCTTTCCTAAATTCCATATTACTTGCTAAATACACCTTTCCTACCTCATCCGCTTTCGTTTCCTCTCCACTAAGTCGTGGGTACGCAACGAGGAACTTTAACACTTTTGAGCTTTATAAAATGGCGGCGTCATGGTTCGCCACCCAACACGTCTTCTTACCCGTGGGGGCGAATGTGGGCTTCGGATAACCACTTTTCTACATTAAAAGAACCTGGCAGTTGGAAAAAAGTTGTCTCTACCTATTCAAATGGGAAAGAGGCGTGACTGTGTGTATGTAGGTATGTAGTATGTACTATAGTCTCTGCCTACCCTTATGGGATATCAGCGTGAGTGTATGTATGTATGAATGAAAATAAAATTTGTCCGCAAAATATGTCTCTAAATTTATTTAGATAAAAGCAAAGCAGCTTATGTTACTCTCCGGCTATTTATAGTCTTGAAAAAAAATTTAATCCATCCGTTACTGTGTTCACATGTATATTAACTATAACCAATGAAAATATTTTCGTAGTTCTAATATTTTTCTTTTTAATTATTTTTTATTTAGAGACTTTTGTTTAGGATTAAACATGGCAGCCTCATTGATCCCAAAAATCATATTTAAATAATCTTATCGATTAATACCTCTCCAAACTTGTATACTTGAATAGAGTTCTAATATTAAAGAAGGAATTATTGTTAGAGTAAAGACGTGCTTATAGTCCATTATGATCGGCCGAGGAATGATGTGTATATAGAAAAATGCAGTAAAGAAATCATAGTTGATAAAGTTTAATAAAACAGTCATAACGCCATTACTTTCCTATATACCTAATAGGCACAGTCATTCCAGTCCATGCCACCTGCTAAAAGAAAAAAATTCACGAGACCTCATTGTTCGAAACGGTTGAAACATTAAATATTCGCGTCATGCCAGCTTGCGGGTACGTCTGTAACAGTAGGTCGGGTTCAAATAGGTCTTTATTGAGTTTTGGATTACACAATATTTCGGTAAAACAGTGTTTAGGGTAAGAATCCAATATTTTAATATGAATATACAAATTTACATATATGTAGAATAGAATACTCATTGATAATGGAGAAGGAAAACTTTGTGAGGAAATCTGGATACCTGAATGGGTGTGTGTAGTTTATGAACCCGCACTAGGTCAGCGTGGTGAACTACGGCCTAATCCCCTCCTGACCAGGAGAGGTCCGTGCCCCTGAAGTGGACATGAATATGGACTGGAGATAATAATGAGTAATCTTTATTGCACAACAATAGAACAATATTACAAATATAATAAACAAGAAATAGAAAGTGTACTTTGGGCGGATTTATCGCAATGTGCGATCTCTTTCAGACAGCCTTTATTTATAGGTGTAAATATACGATTGTGGCGATCTACTTTACCACATAGTACCTCTTAAAAGTCGATACTATCACATAAAGCTGAATCAAGGTGGAGAAAACTAATAGTAAAATAGCATTTGTCCAACACCTTGCCATCAACCTCTAGGCCGGTGGCAGGCTCCGCCAGATATAGTACCCATCTGGTCAGTACATATTTCCTGTTTTAATACTGTCACATTTTCACTTAAGAGTATATCTGGTGATATCCTGGTCTCATTATCAACACCACCAATAACTTCATCACCGTATTTCATCATTCTGCTACATAATCATTAAGGTCATTTCCCTTCACAAGAGCGCTCTGAATTTGACTTTTAAAGCGTATTCTGTACTGGACAACCTGATCTCAAGAGGAAGAGCGTTTTAGAAACTGACCAATTATGCTATGAAAAAAGTGCACGAAATCTGAGCTAGAGAGACAATGCAGAAGCAGATTATTAGAAAAACAAATGTTTCTATCATGGATTGAACACAAGTTTTGAAAATAAGGAGCTACATAAGTAGGGAATAGATAGAAGACAGAACGCGGTAGTTTACATCGAGGACATAGTTAAGATGGATCTTGTAAGTAGACACGTAGTGGTAACTGCTGTGTGGTGCTGGCATAATAATAACGTCACTCCATATCTGCCCGGGGATGCTGTGAGTACCAGCTGAGATACTTATCAGGATAATGGACAACAGTGTTAGCCAGTTGTTAAATCAAAATATACTGCGATCTCCAAAACACGTGTTTAGTGTGGAGATTATGGAAAATCCAAAAAAAGCGTGAGAGGTCTAGCAGTGGACTTCCATGTTCTGATGATGCTGATAACGTGGCGATAATTGCGAAGGTTGATAATTAAATGAAGACAGTTTAATACAGTACTAACTTGTATCATATACACGTAGAAAGACATATTTTTTTTGGTAAAGTCTATATACTTAAACTAAAAAGTCTATCTACTTAGGTCAAAAATCGGTGTACTTAGTTTAAAGGTCTGTATACATAGGCCATTCTTAATACAAGCGCAGTCACGCTTAGCTCTTTCAATTCAAAACCAAACTATAGTTATCTCGGAAAAGACACAAACACTTAAACATTTTGTTAAATGAGATTGTTATCTCTCTTAGCTACAATTTTCTCTTTCAGAGTAAAACCGGAAAATCATTTAAAGTGAGTTGAATAACATCTCCGAAAGTATTTGCATAGCCTAGGATCCTGGTACGTCTCAAAAGACAGTGGTCTCCGCAATCCGAGATAATTTATGTACATTTAGATGAAATCGGAGCAGGTACGCCTCGGCCGTTTCGACGGAGCAATATGGGATAGTTTTTTGGGCCGTTGTTCTTCTGAATATCCTTTTAAAGTTCTTGTTGAAAAGCAAGAAAATTTTACTGCGGTAAAATAAAGATAAATGGTTTCACTGTGTCTGCTGATCATGAACATTATCATGATCATCAGCCCATAGAAGTCCACTGCTGGACACAGGCCTCCTCCTCACAAAGAAGGGATTTGCCATAATCTCGACTCCTGGCAGGTGTCGCAGTAAGTTTTGATTAAATAACAGGATAAGGCTGCTTCCCATTAACCTAGTATATTCCTTAACTTGTTCTCGAAGCATCCACGGGAACAGACGAGGCTATTATTATCCCGGCACCAGGGAGCAAGTTATTTATACTTAAATCATTTATAGTTGTTCTTAAATATATGTAATTTATCAACAGCACTTTAACTTATGTAGTTCTATAGACAACTAAAGTATGACAGCACCGTATAACAGTCAATATTTTTTTTAATTGTTCTGATGACGCATTGTTATAATTTGCCAACGCAGCGTTTGACATTTAGTAGTCATCCATTGCGCGCTCCGATTTACAAAAGTCGTTTACTTCATATAATTGGGCTATAAACTCATATTCTCTCCATTACGCCGTGGGAATGCAATGAGAAACTTACTTTTGAACCTTATAAAATGGCGGCGTCGTGGCGCGGGCAATGAGACGTGTCGGATGGCGATCCGACACGTCTCATTGCCCGCGGAGGCGAAATGTGGTCTGCGGATGGCCACTTTGCTACATCAAACGATCTTAGCAGATGGAAGGAAGTGGTCTCTGCCTACCCCAATGGGAAAGATGCGTGAGTGTATGTGTGTGTGTGTGTATGTGTGCGTGTGCGTGTGCGTGCGCGTGCGCGTGCGCGGGCGTGTGCGTGTGCGTGTGCGTGTGCGTGTGTGTAAATTCATGTTATAAATATAAGAAATTTCTAACGATATAAAAACAAAGTTTTACCTACAAATTGTAGGGTGTTCTCCATTATCATATTAGCCTACAGACGTTCACTGCTCGATATAGGCTTCCTCCAGTAATTGCCATATCAAGCGGCTGTGAGTCGCCTGCATCCACAGATAGCTCGCGACCTTCACCAGGTCATCAATCCACCTGGTCAAGGGTACCGAACCGCAGTAGGCTTCCCGGTCAGGAGTCTTCACTCCAGTACTTTAGAACCCCAATATCCATTGATTTTTCAAGCTATGTATCCCGTCCACTGCCACTTCAGCGTTGCAATCGTCGCGGGCAAAAGCTAGTTTGAAATATCTTTAAGTACGGATAATGACGTTTTACAATTTTATAATAGAAAAGATTAAATGATGTATACATGAGAATCTCTCCAGTACATATATGCGACGAACCGCATGCGTTTTACAATTTATATTAAGGGACCCTAAACAATAGGGTGAAGACGAACAGCTTTGAGAGTTGGCTTCTAGGAGCAATATCCTTAGGGATTCGTCTTAGGAGAGTATTTTGTTCGTTCGTTTATTTATTCTACAAACATTACCAGAAGGATGCTGGATTAGATGAATTTGAGATCTTATGAAATGATACCTACTTTTTTTTAGTTAAAATTAAATAACATAAGTTAAAATTACGT
>WUAW01006845.1:15718-27093 GCA_017165845.1 Thaumetopoea pityocampa | reverse complement strand
AACAACTTCAAGAGTAGAGTTTCCAACAGTTAGTGCGGTGGGTGCAACATGGACGTTAAACATGACCTTCGCTTTGTCCATGTTCATCTTAAGACCCACTTGTTGAGAAACCCTATTGAGGTCACCGAGCATTTGTCCAAAATCTTCCAGCGACTCAGCCATGACCATTATATTGTCGGCCATTATATTGTATAAAAGTGGCTCAGCAGTGTTATGGGCCTGTAGTTCTTCAGTAAGGTTTTGTCACCTTTTTTGAAGAACAGAACCACAACACCCCTGCTCCACGTCTCAGGCGTTTTGCGTTCGAGCAGGGAGGAATTAAATAGCTTCTGAAGGACTTTCAGTACCGGCGTCCCGCCTGCTTTCAGAAGCTCTGTGGTAATTCCATCCTCACCCGGTGCCCTGTTGTTCTTGAGCTGTTTGAGAGCCATCCTAATCTCGTATAGGCTGATGTCCGGGATATACTCGGTGTAGTGCCGGGTGAGCTTGGCTCTGGGGTCCGTCACTGAGCAAACAGGCTCAGGGGAAACCGAGGTAGGTATATAGCTGTCCATAGAACTTCTCAATCTACCGTAGCACCTCTGACTTATAGACGTAGACCCCCATCGAGTCTCCCGTGGCCCCTGAGGGTCCACCTGGACCACTTTGGGAACTAAGGGTATAGATAGATACAATCACATCTTTTCCTGGCTTTCTGACAGGGAATCGAACCCCGGTCTCCCGCGTGACAAGCGGATCACTATACTACCGAAAAGTTTCGGTGGGCACAGACCACTTCTTTCCAATTCCTACGATCATTTAATGTAACAAAGTGGCTATCCTAGCCCATTTTTCGCCCCCGCGCGAAACGAGAGGTAACGAGTGGCGAACCACGACGCCGCCATTTTTATAAGGTTAAAAAATAACCTAAAAAAATTCACTTCTTCCGTAATCGGATTACCCGTTTGGCGACAACAATTTCTCATACCTACATTACAATACTAATTAAGCGTATATCTCAAGTCCCGAGGGCCGGTTGAAAAATCGTCACGACGATAAAGCCGCCGGCCGCATTTTATCCGATTCACCTCGCCGTGATTAATCGGGGGACGCTTTAATCCCTTCATTTTGTTCACCGACTAGCCTTTGGACCGATAAGCCTAGCGTATCCGGTTTATCCGCATAGTTTAGTTTCAAGGATCATTGGACAAAAAAAATAGTGTTACTAACTCTTACAACAGCTTATTTTATTTATTTGTGTTTAAGAGGAAGTAAGATTTAACTTTTCTAGCTTAAATACCCTAACTAAGTAAGAATTGCTTTATGACGCTGACATAATAAATAGCGTCATTCATCTCTTTGTGTGATTACTGTCAGAACCAGTTTAGCGATGTGCCAGGATAATGGGTAGGAGCGTCATCCTGTTATTCAATCAAAATCTACTGCGATCTCCAAGAAGCTTGCTAAGCTTACGGATATTATAGTAGATTATGAGAGAGATGATGAGATTATGGCAAATCCTGCACTAGACTTCCACAAGCTGATCGTTATGACTGTATTATATATAATTAACGATTAGATACCTAAGACGAATAGGTATTTGACACGATAAATTTTGTTTTAAAGTTCTATTTCAATTTTTTTTTATGATATTATTATCGTTTGCCCGCGGCTCCGTCCGTATGAATGTCGGTTTTCAGAATTCGGTCGGTCCAGTAGAATTGAAGATACAGCTTGATCCTTGTTTTGGTAGTCGCCGCTTAGGTACGAGAGACCAAGTAAAAGTGGTTCTTAGGGTTTTCTTATATAAATGTATGATTGTGTTTGGATTTCCCATGTAGCGGAAAATCGACATTTACGCGGGCAGAGCCGCGCGCAAAAGCTAGTAAATAAATATAATCTATACTATTATAATATAATATATTTTATGATGATGAAAGATTACACTATTCCATTCTATCCCTATAAACTCCGCAGACTAACTTGACGGTAGGTGTTAATAGTATTTAGCAATTGGGGCGACAAATCTAAATGTAAGTAATTACCGGCACACATAAGTTACACCCGCCAAGTTAGCGCTAAACATTTGCAATATATTTACGAGGTGAAGTTGCGAATTGGCTTCCTAAAGGTCCCTTAAATCAAAATATATAACTCAAATGTGTGTGAAAATTATATTGAGTACTAGCTTATGTAGAGACGACATGAAATCCGCGACTTCACGCGTAAAAAAATCATTATCAGCAGCAGTAGCAGCAGCAGCAGCAACTGCTGGACATGAGCCTCCACCTTAAAAGAGGGGATTTTCCATAATCTCTACATCTCATGCTTGGCACGCGTCTTAGAGATGGCAGTCAATTTTGATTGAATAACAAGATAACGCCGCTGTCCATTATCCTGATACATCCCTTAGCTAGTTCTCACAGCATCCATAGAAAGAGATAAAATGACGCTATTATTGAGCCGGCGCCACAGAGCAAAGGGACATATAATATTGTTAGGGGTCGGGGGTAAATTAAATACTGCTTGCGTGAAAAAGTTGATTTATCTATGAAGAAAGATGTATCCGAATCGCAGAGTATAATCAGTAACCGTTGTCCAAGCAAACATTCGTCGAAATCTTACGTAAATATCGTATTCCAATCGCAGAGTAAGTTTCAGTAACCGTAGTACACACAGGTATTCGTCCAAGTTTTCCTTTCGCGTTTGTTCGCTCCGAATCGCTAGTCGTCAACCAAGTCGTTGCGATGGCATCGCGTCTATATATAGGCTGAACCCAGGTTTCGAGAACAATCGGAGACACGCCGGAAACTGTGGGTAAATACAGCGTAAACACGACGGGCTTTTGTAAACAAGTCCCACCGTCAGTGGACTTTCGACCTTATGTTGTAGCGATACGGTTTACAGACAACAAAGATGGTTGACTACAAAGAGGCAAGAGTAAGACAACAAAGAGGATGATTGGTTGCTGTGATGGGGTACATAGCTCCTAGAACTGATGGATCTTGGAGTCCTAAAGTGCTGGAGTGGCGATCACGAACTGGAAAACGTGGTTGACCGCCGACTAGGTGGTCCGATGACGTCATTAAGGTCACGGGGAATCGGTGAATGCAAGCGGCTTATAGATGCTCACTGTGACGATCATTAGAGGAGGCCTATATCCAGCAGTGGACTCATATGATGATGATGATAGATGACTATCATCATAACAAATCTTTTGCGAGCCGAAGCTCCGAATTTCAACTAAGTTATTACTTAGCCACCGTCAGTTTAATAAGTGCACCTCGTTCTCAGCTACGAGATCATATTTAAAGTTAAGCTATTTTAAGGTATAAACAATAAATCATGATTTGAGAGCTTTCAAATATCAACGCCATCTTATTTACACCGCAGATAATGGTTACTGATACTGGTGATAATTCTGTTGTAACAGAACTTAAATTTAGACCCACGCTATCTTTTTCTAATGCCAAACACTAAAATGAGATAGCAAACATTTATAACGAGTACCGTACTTTAAACGTTTTATTTCTGTTAAACGGTTCAAAAAATGTTGTGTTTTGCGTATCTTTAGTCGGCATGTTCCGAGATCGCGTTAAAATCTTTTAATTTTTACGTATCTAAAGGAAACTGACAGCACCAACATTGTAGCTATCTCCTTTTGTCGGATGACATTAGAAAAAGAAAGGGAGAGTCTAAATTTAATTAAGTTCTGTTACAAAAGAATTACTAACACTGTTTATAATACGTCATCCTCATAAGAAATCACAATGAGTTGTGCGATGCTGCTGGTGACCCTGTTGTATAATAATACGACTTTTACAACTCAACCAACTTTTGCCCGCGGCTCCGCCCGCTCGAATGTCGATTTTCCGCTACATGGGAAATCCCGCAACAATTATAGATTTATATAAAAAGCCTTAGAAATACAATACTTTTAATTGAGCTCTCCTACGTTAATGAGAACTACTAAAACAGGGATCAAGCTGTACCTACAATTCTACTGGACCAATTTTGATGGAACATGCCGCTGTATTTAAGTCGTGTATCTTTAAGATTGTAATACTTTGAACAAAATCTACGCCCTGGTTTTGGAGTGAAGCTCGAACGAACAAACATTAACGGATTTGGTTTCAGAAACCCTTAATTAGTCGATCTAAGTAGTTTTTTTTAATATCTTTTACAAAGTTTGACATTATAAATTTTATAATAGTATATATAAATTAAAAATAAACAGTTGAAACCTACAGTTAACTGTAATATTTATTTGAACGCCTCGCTAACGGCTGTGAACAAACAGGTAAGCGGGTGAACTTTGATCTTATTACATTGAGTGGGTACAAGGTTTGGAGGAAAAATTGTTAAGCGAGAATAGAGCTTTATTATACACGGCGACTCCGATATCGCAGCTTACTTAAGAGTTCCTTGTACCTTGTTCCTTGTAAGAAATGCTTGTACGACCTGTATAAAAAGCGTCTGCGGTACTATCGTCTACATAGCAATGAATACCGTTAATGGACAGCATGTCATTGATATGCAGTAGAAACAGCGTTGGGCACAGTTCGGAGCCTTGTGGGACTCCAGCGTTTATATCTATGTTAGCAGGGTAGTTACTATCTAAGGTTAAGGTTTTTATAAACCTACCACTAGAAAAATGGCAACCCATTTGCACAAACCCTCGGGCTATCCGTAAGATGGCAACTTCGATAGAAGATCTCACTGTCAGACCCGATCGAAAGCTTTCTCTATATCGAATTGAAGTTGACTCCAAACGAAGTTTGTAATGTACACTGAACATTTCAAAATTTTATGTACTTTACTTTAGCTTATGTTGAAAAAGCTTCAAATAATTAGATTTGGCTCACGCGTATCCATTCGTTGAACGCTTCATGAATAAATTTAAAACAACTGATTAAACGATTTTTTTTGACTAATGCGAAATTGGTTTAAAAAGTAACAGACTTGATTATTTAACTGTTCTAAATTCAAATTTAAAAAGAAAATACTAATCAAAAAATATAACTGTCCTCTTTTCACATAGCGTCGAAATGCTTGGCGACGGACACTGATATAGTTTATAGATACGACTCATGATCTAAGGGTCGTGGGTTCTTTCCCGGTCCCGTGCCACTGAGTTATTTCTAATTCATATATAGCCTACATTGTGGACATCAATGTAGTCAACGGAGAAGGAAAACTTCACGAGGAAACCTGCATGCCCGTATGGGTGTGTGAAGTCTACCAACCAGCATTAGGCCAGCGTGGTAGATTACGGCCTAATACCCCTCCTAATCAGGGGAGGTCCGTGCCCCTGTAGTGGAGATAAATATGAACTGGGGATGATAGATGATTTATTCCAAAAACAATCTATTATTCGACTTAGTTAATGAAATGGCTACAGACAAACTACTTTTAGACTGATTATTAGAGATAGAGACAATACTTAAATAAGTTTCACATTTGTTTTAAATGGTGATCTATTTTGAGATAACTCGTCATCATCATAATCAGCCAATGAAAGTCCACACTTGGATATCATCCTTCTCCTTAAATAAAAGGAATTTGCCATAATCTCCTCGCTTGGCGGGAGATCACAGTAGATTTCGATTGAATCAGACGATAATGCTGTTGTTGCCCATTATCCTTGATCATCGTTTAGTGGACAGACCCTACGAGACAGCCATATCATCTGATGATTATGCGAATAATATTGGAGGTTACGCATGATATATTATAGAACTAGTTTTTACCCGCGGCATGTCACAAACCCTTGAAAATACAATTTTTTCCACAACTCGGAACAGAGTTTTTTTTGGAATAAAAGGTAACCTATGTCTTTCTTTGTAGCCCTAACAATGTGTGTACAATATTGCACGACGATCGGTTGAGTAATTATATCGTGAAAGCGTAACAAACAAACAAACTCACAATCGCATTTATAGTATTATAGTTAGGATGACTAAATCTACTTTTTTGTTTTTGATTGTCCGTAGTAACTTGCATTTATTTACATCTAGAGTTAACCAATTATTCGCAATAATGTTAAATATTAATTAAATAAATAAAGAATAAACTAGCATATACATACATACACTCACGACGGTATCCCATAAGGGTAGGCAGAGACCACAGTTTGCCACATACTACGATCCTGACACACCTCTCTCGCCTCATCCACATCCATCTTCTCATACACATTCGTCGATTAAAGGTGCTACGAACTTGGCCTTTTTGGAACAAGTTGTTGATATGGTTAAAGTAAGTTTTTCCTGGGCGCCCTCTTCCGACACTTCCACTCACATTTGCCCGATATATTCGTTTCGTCAATCGAGTCTCACTCATTATTTCTAAATGACCAAACCATTGGAGCAATCCTTTCTCAATCCTTGTCACTACTTCATACTTCAACTTACATCGATCCCTTATGGCGCTATTCCTCAATCGATCACTCAGGGTGACTCCACAGATATTCCGCAGGTAACGCATTTCCACCTATAAACTAGCACATCTTGCAGATATATTTTCACTAATCTAACGCTTTTTTATTTGGTGACCTAAACGATAATGTCATGCTCCCGTACAGATACCGACTGTGCAGAAATACTAGTCACCCAGGGGACCCATTATAGAGCCTAGTTCTGTTTTCAGCTCTAAATATGGTGTGGCGATCTACTACATACCATACATCCTCAACAGATGGCGCAGTTCTAAAGTGACGATATAATATGGAAATGTGAATCACGCGCATGAAGTTTAATAGCAACTTAGCGTATATACAACGTCCCGACATCAACCGTCGGGGCGGTGGCAGGCCCCGCCGGACATAACACCCGTCTGGTCGGAAGATCTACCCTTTTCCGGTACTGCTACTCCTGCCACACTTCGATCCTATAGTTTATCAACTAATGTAATTATATCCACGTCATCATGGGTTATCATAAATCCTACCACTATAATGGCAATAAAATACAATGGAGTTCTCAGCCATTTCTAAAATATAAAAATTTAATAATCGTGTTGATTCTGTTATAACAGAACTTAAGTAAATTTAAACCCTCCCCATCTTTTTCTAAAGTCAAACGCCAAAACGAGATAGGAAACATAAAAATGTTAATGTGAGTACCAACCTACATTTCTGTTAAACGGTTCAAAAATTGCGTTGCGTTTAGGCGTGTCTTTAGTCCATATGTTCCGAGGTCGCGTCCAAATCTTTTAATTTTAACGTATCTAAACGAAACTAATAACATCAAAATTGTAGCTATCTCGTTCTGGCATTTGATATTAGAAAAAGATAGGGAGAGACTAAAATTAGTTAAGTTCTGCTACAACAGAATCGGCTCCAATGTTTATTTAAAGATCGTAGAAAAAAATGGAGTGATGTCATTAACATTCATATTTTATTCGAGCACATTTATCCCGCAGTTACGATAATAATAATATTAATTTATTTCAGATTAAAATAATCCATACATGTTGTTATATAGTAATAATAATACTCGTAACTAGTGTTAGAACCTACTGAATCACAAAAATAAAATAAATTTACACAAAATTAAAATCAAATTAACAAATATACGTATTAAATATGTCAAGGTCCTACCGCACAGCACACAGCGACCCGACAACATGCTGTCGCACCTGTCAGCAACGGCCCTCAGAACGCTCTTTGAGCTGTCCATCCTTCGCTCACGCAGCAACGCACACCTTTTGCGCATTATAGCGTAAAAGTCATCAACGCGTGCCAATGCGACCATCTCTGACGCGCTGCAGAACGCGGCGACCCAAACAGCGCCCTGAACCCGTTGTTATATTGGACAGGCGGGCGCTGTAAGCTCCCAAAGTGTAGTTGTTCCACAGGCTGCACGTGTAGAAAGTTTGACAGTAGGCTTTGAAGAGAGCAGCCTTCACTTCATCAGTACATCGTGCAAACCTGCGAGCCAACATGTTAAGCACTAAATCCACAATAGAAAAACAAAATGAAATTGAAATATTTAAGGCATTCCATCATCACAAACACCTCACATCTGTCCACTCGTAGATATGTTCAAACATAAACCATGGTCGGTCTCTCCTCCACATAAGCACTTGAAGTATTTACAGTTTATTCGTAATTACGGTGCTCACAAAAGTTGTTTTCATTTTTGTCTATATTTTCTTCGTTTTATTTAGGACAGCAACAAATTACACTAATGGCTCAAACACAAATTTAAAGGTTGTCATGCGTAGCCGGTTATGTTATCCATATATGGGTTCAAGAAATGATTATTATACAACGCTAGTTGTTTTATATGAACATAACTAACTATTACCCGTGGCTACGCCCGCGTGAATACCTGTTTTCCGCTACCATGAGAAATCTAAAAAAAGCCTAAAGAAACCACTTTTACTTGAGCTCTTGTACCTTAACGGCGGCTACTAAAAGAGGGATCAAGCTGTACGTTCAATTTTACTGGTCCGATTTTGATGAACCATGCTACAATATTTAAGTAGAAATAGTACCTTTAAGACTGTAGTTTAACCAACTACTTTAAAAACAAGCAAACAAAACATTGACGGATTGGGTTAGTAGCTGTTTTTTTATTATCTTTGATTTAGAAAATTTAAAATTTAACAATTTTTATAATTGTAAGATAGGCAGATAATATATAATAATAACATAATACTCTGGACACTATCACACACACTGATATAGTCTCAAACTAGGATTCTCTATACCTTGGGTACTGAACAATGATATACCTACGTATAAGTCCATGACTTAGGTACGAACTCATCGCACAAAGTTTGCTTCTACCGGGATTCAAACCTGGAACTTATTGGTACAGAAAGCAGGGTCACTGCCGCTGTGCTAATCAGTCGTGTGAAAGTATTGATGAAAGCGAAAATTAATGCTAATAAAAGTGAATGTGTTTCTGTCAAACTATCCGTATGTCTTTTATCTCTTCATGCTTCAATCAATAAGCCAATTATTTTGAAATTTGGCAGGGAGCTAGATAATTATATCTATAAATTAAGTTAATTATAGCTAAATATATAGATATAATTATATCTATCTACCTGCCAAATTTCAAAAAGATTAGTTAAGTGGTTGAAGCATGAAGCGATAACAAAGATGGAGACAGATTGACTGAAAGATTTACACTTTCATTAGCATTCATTTTCGCCTTCATTAACACTTTCACACGACTCATTAGGATAGTGGCATGGCCCAGCTTTTTGTACCATTAAGTCCTGATTTTGAATCCCGGTAGGGGAAAACTGTGCGTTAAGTACAAATGATCGTACCCGAGTCATGGACTTATTTATTCGTATGTATGTATCTCGTTGTCTAGTACCCAAGGTACAGGGAATCCTGGTTTGGGACTAGATCCATAGTTCCCAAAGTGGTCCAGGTGGACCCCCAGGGGTCCACGGTAGACTCGATGGGGGTCAACGTTGGCGTACGTAAATTTCCATAGTTAGATCTAATCTTCACATTTTTTGTCGAGTTTTGGGAATTTGGTGGAAATTTAGCTGCAGGGGCTCCACCGGAACCAGCCAAATTTTGAAAGTGGCCTATGAGAAAAAGAAGTCTGGGAACCTCTGGTCTAGATCAATGTGTGTGATTATGTCATTATTAGGTTGGCAAGAAAGTAATTTCGGTTTGCACCAGTAGATAGAGTTATGTTTGTTTCGTTATCCTTTTGTCAATGTTAGAACTTTTTTGAGATTTGGTAGTCGACAGCTTTAGGTTGCTATAGAAATAAATTCCATGAACACTTTCGCATTTATTGTAAAATGAAAGCAGGTGAACAATCACTCTACAACAGAAATGAGAATTTTCAGGGGTTGATAATGATGATGGAAATAAGAATTCACAAATGACATAAATTATAACCATTATCATAACCGTTGTTATAGAAAACGAAGCTTTTGCTAATGATGCTGCGGATTTCGGCTAGTCGAATAGTAAACTCTTTAAACATTTTATTGTACCAACCTCACCTCTGGTTGACAAATATCTCACAAATTCCCACACAATAAATAAAAATACGAACAAAATTCCGATTATATCGCCGACAGTTGTGCGAGGCACGTATTATGATAATCCCTTTGGAAAGAAAAACGGGGCCTCAGTATAAGCCTCACTTTCTGAGGCGATATATCATCGAGTGTGACCTAGACGCACTGGGCTTAAGGGATCAGGCATAAAATAATACGCTGGAGTGGCGTTAAGGGCCTTTCAAAACCTTTATACCTTAATCTTGGATAAGTTGTAAGTAGCTTTTGATAAACTGTTTTCAGATTTTAATAAAATGTTTTAATGCACTTACCAGAATTTAAATAGTCTTGGTTCAGTAAATTTACCAATGTATTAAGAATATATAATAGACCCATTGTATACTGTACCAAGTAAATTATTGGTCTAGTGATGCCAATGGTCGTAAGTTCGATCCCATTCCCGTACTAATGAGTTATTTCTAATTCATCTATATTGTAGATACCAATGTACTTAACGGAGAAGGAAAACTTCATGAAGAAACCTGCATGCCCACATAAGTGTGTGAAATCTACCAACCTGCAGTAGGCCAGCGTGATAGACTACGGCCTAACCCCCCCTCCTGATTAGGGGAGATCCATGTCCCTACAGTGGAGACGAATATGGACTCGATAACGAATGAAGCTTCTATTAGTTTGATATTGCTGCAAACACTATGATCCCATACGAACTTAGCTTGTATCTATATTATTATAAAAATGTTAAATATCAAACTCTGTAAATCAAAGATATTAAAAAAATTACTCAGATCGACTAATTAAGGGTCATTTAAACCAAGCCCATCGATGTTTGATTGTTTGTTTGTTTGTTCGGGCTTCATGCGAAAACCAGCGGGTAGATTTTGCATAAATTATTACAGTCTTTAAGGTACAATTCCGACTTAAATACTGCGGCATGTTTCATCAAAATCTTTGATCCTGTTTTAGTGGCCGCCGCTAAGGTACAAGAGGTCAAGTAAAAGTGGTCTATCGCTTTTTATATAAATCTATGGCTGTTTTAGGATTTTTCGTGTAGCGGAAAACCGACATCCAGGCGGGAGGAGACGCGGGCACATGCTAAACAAAATATCAAACGCGAGGTTGTTGAGTGTTGTGAATTGAATGCGAGTTTGAGATGACAATATTAACCTAATATCAATAATTTGATAAAAAAACTAACCGTTAGCTTTTGCATGCAACTCGAATAAACAAACAAACAAACACTCCTCTGTCTTATGAAGAAATGAAAATAAATCTCTCAATATTTTTTAATTTCTCCCAACCCAGAACCCACTGTCTTCATTCACTTTTTTCTATAGAGATATTTAAAATCAATTTTTTCACTTTTCCGTACGATTTTTATAATATTTTCCTTCATA
>WUAW01006843.1:20141-34511 GCA_017165845.1 Thaumetopoea pityocampa | reverse complement strand
AGAACGATATATACGTATCGGAAACTGTCATTATTATAGAACGTCAACTGACAACGAGACATAAGTGTGAAGTTGGTGCGCTTCGACAGAGTTTGGTATGACTTTCGTGCGTACTAGTCGGCGAGAAGAGACAATGTGTGACAAACTCGCTCAGTTCACATCATATATAATATATAATTTACTCTACTCTTTGGTTCACATCAAGACTCCAGACAGGCAACGCCTATATAGAAACTTTCTGAGGTTTCGTTCTGACAAACACACATACTAACGCCTTATAAGTATTATATAGGGCTGTGAAAATCCTGGTAACAATTGGTCTTTTACTCCACCATATAGATATGTATTCCTAGAACCAGAAATACTTTTGTCAAAAAAAGAACACTGAAAATATCACGCCTCGTGGTTACAAGGAATTCGAAAAGGATTAGTAACTAAAGATCATCTGAATAATTTTGAAATTGTAACAAGAATTAAGAAGTGGTTCATCATCATCTCAGCCCAAAGATGCCCACTGCTGAACATAGGCCTCCCCAAGGATTTCCAGAAAAATCGGTCTTGCGCTGCTCTCATCCAGCGGCCTCCTGCAACCCTAACCAGGTCGTCAGGCCACCTTGTGTAAGGCCTACCCACGCTTCGCTTTCCAGTTCGTGGCCAAGAAGAAAAAAAAAAGAAGTTGAAGTGGTTGGAGGAACTTAATGAATTCGAGGATTTGTACAGCTGCAGAAATGATTTATTTAATAATGTGTCTCTTTCTGTCACGTACACACATGCATATACACACACGCACATATACTCAGTTATAAACCAGCTAAGGAATGTATTTTTGTGGTCAATTGATGCTCAGCACGACTCGCCATTGAAAAGGTCGCAGGTTCGACTCCAGGTCCCGAGGTTCCATACCATTAAGTTATTTCAAACTCGTGTACGGTCTACATTGTGGACACTGATATACTCAAGGGAGAAGAAAAATTTTCGTGAGGAGTCCTCATGCCCAAAACCTGCACTAGGCCTGCATGGTAGACTATAGCCTTATCCACCTCTTTATGAGGAGCGGTCCTTGGCCCTGTACTGAAAATGTATATGGACTGGGGGTGATGGGATGGAAGGAATGTATTATACAATTAATTAATAGTCAACATGAAAATGACGCTGATATCATAAACTATAAATAATTTATAATTTATTAATAATTTATTTATTTTAGAAAAAATAAATAAATAATTCATTTTTTTTCTATTAAGGAAATAATAATATTTGCGTTACTGTTTCCTCTCATGGATGCTGTAAGAACCAATTAAGGGATGTATCAGGATTTAAGATTCGAAGAATTCAAAATAGTATGGAATTCAATTCTACTGGATCGATTTTCATAAAACATGTATTTAAGTTAGAATAGTACCTTTAAGACTGTAATAGTTTAATCAAAATCTATCTACTGGTTTTTGTGTGATAAGCCCGAACAAATAAACAAACAAACATCGATGGATTCGGTTTTAGAAGCTCTTAATTAGTTGATCTGAGAAGATTATTTTTAAATATCGTTGATTTTTGAAAATTTGACATTTAACAATTTTATAATAGTAATAGATAGTATAGTATAGTATCGCTTCCTTGTGGGAATGAGATGATATTATTCAACAATTTTGTATATTATTTAGAAATCCAGGTTATATTGATAATAACTGCTTACATTTATATTTATGCCTTTTCTGTGGCAAGAAATTCTGTGGCAAGTGACAAGAAATTCTTCAGAAAATTACATACTTCTCCATCTACGGCTGACTAGTTTAGCAAACAAGTCGCATCGTTTACTGTAATGCTGAAAGTTTCAGGAAGCTAAACTGCGGCTCAGGCGAGTTTCAGCGGTTGAAATGCACAACGAGTTTCGTGATATAAATTTAAAAGTTGTTTATTTATACGATAAACGCTGACAATTTTCATGAGTAAGAAATAATTCGCAGAATTAATGCAAATGCATAACAGCAATGGGTTGGTTACACATTATTGGTATTACAGTTTAGACTGAAAAAACTTGGGAAGAAGCCACAATTATAATTTATTTAATCTACCGCCAATGGTACACATGTAATCACGCCTTTTTCCCCGGTCCTCCGGCGGAAATCGAACCCCGGTCTCTCGCGTGACCAGCGGGGTTACTGACCACTGTACTACCGAAGAATTGGGTTAGGCAGAGACCACTTCTATCAACTTTACACTTTTCGCCCCCACGGGAGACGAGAGGTGTCGGATGGTGAACCACAGCGCTGCCATTTTATGAGATTCAAAAGTGATTTAAGTTCCTTATTGCGTTCCCACGAAAAAAGAATGAGGTAGGAAAGGTGTCTTGAACATGGAATGTGGAATTTGGGAAAAGGACTACAGGATATAGGATACTACTATCTCGGAATCAAATATCGCCTATATCGGATCTTTCGTTTCCTATTACCGTTAAAGTATTATAATATTATATTTATGTAATCATAATTTATCGATAATCATCATAATTTAGTATTTATCCTTTAGTCGTTATATCATCATCGTCATGATCACTAACACGTGGAAATCCACTGCTAGACATAGGCCTCCGCTTTAAAGGGGAGGGGTTTGCCATATTCTCCACGAATGGAGAATATAGTAATCGTTATATACTATTGATATCTTTTGCCCGCGGCTCCGCCCGCGTGGATGTCGATTTTCCGCTACATGAGAAATCCTGACATAATCACAGATTTATATAAAAAGCCCAGAACCACTTTTACTTGATCTCTCATACCTTAATGGTGGCTACTAAAACAGGAATCAAGCTGTATCTGCAATTCTACTGGAACGATTTTGATGAAACATGCCTCATTATTTAAGTCGAAATTGGACCTTTAACAGTGTAATAGTTTAACCAAAATCTACCAGCTAGTTTTTGCGTGAGTCCGAACAAACAAACAAATATTGACGTATTTGGTTTCAGAAGCCATTAATTAGTCGATCTGAGTAGTTTGTTTTTAAATATCTTTGATTTTTGAAATTTGACATTTAACAATTTTATAATAGTATAGATAGATAGATTTAGTTAATTGATTTTGGTTGCAATTAAGTATATTTAACATGCTTTCAAAGTCATCATTGAAATTATATTAAAATGAAGGTATACGTAATAACTATGATTGCTCTCATTTTTCGCTGCCACTTGAGAATCGATATCGTCTATGAAGAAAATGTAATAATGTATTTATATAAATACATTGGTGGTGTAGTGGTGTTAGACACGGCTTACGGTGGAAGGGTCGTGGGTTCGATCCCGGTCCCGTCCCACTGAATTATTATTTGTAATTCATGTACGGTCTACATTGTAGACACCAATGTACTTAACAGATAAGGAAAACTTCGTGAGAAAACCTGTATGCTTATATGGGTATGTGAAGTCTACCAACCCGCACTAGGCCAGATCGGTAAACAACGGTCTAATCCCTCTCCTGATCAGCGGAGGTCTGTGTCCCTGTAGTGGGGACGATGTTGCTGGAATTTTTTTTTATTTATTAAAATTTATCGCGTTTGAATCTATAAATATGTAACGATGTAATTATGAAATTTAATCGTGATAACGCTTTGAATACGACTCATCTTTGAGTTTCCTTACCAAAATTTTCTTAGTGGAAAATCATTAAGAACCATTGGTAAAATATGCACAAAGAATATTCACATGCATTTTATCACAAAAGTTTTTTCCTACACTGCTATAACGCCTCAGAAGTGGAATAATCGTGACATGGTTAGGCTCTCCTGTTGCATATATCTTGGAGATTGCACTAAATTTTGATTATATAACAGGATAACGTTGCTGCCTATTAACCTGATACAACCCTTAGCAAGCCGAAGTGGCCATGGGCAGGCCACATAGCGCGATGATCGGATGGCCGATGGGGCAAAAAGGTCCTTGAATGGAAACCACGTACTAGCAAGCGCAGTGTGGGACGAGACGACGGACCTACGAGATGGACCGATAACCCGGTGAGGATCACTGGGTCTCGCTGCACGCAGGTGGCTATGGACCGGTCGCGCTGGAATTCGATTGGAGAGGTTTGTTCAGCAGTGGACAACTACGGGCTGAAATGATGATGATGAACCCTTAGCTGGTTCTCACAGTATTATTACTATTACGCAACAAGCGTAGTGATTATATCAAATCCCTTCTTATTAGGAGGAGGCGCATGTTCAGCAGTGAATGTCTACGGCTAATGATTATGATTACGATTGCATATATGTTTGTGGGTCTGATTCTGAGGACCGATTTGATATCCTCCGCCACAAACCTTACGATGACTAGTATTAGACAGAGGCTGTTCTCTACATATTAATACTTTTTTTATATTCTATATGTTTTAATCGATTTTTTAATTAATATGAATGACAAAACAAAAGTTTGACAACTGTTTGAATTACTATTATTTTTTACAATCGAATGTAAAAAAAACATACAGAATATAAAAATAGTATTGATATGTAGAGAACAGAGGCCAGCTTTAATTTATTTTATTAGAAGCTGAGATTTGTGAGTTTGTTTTACGTACTTCCCGAAGCACGGAGATCATGTTTAAGATTGTGGCAACAAAACGCACATTGAGAGAGGTGGTGATTTTGGTTCTCTGTGGCAACAGAGAGACGGCGGATTATTATTATTACCTTAATCTGTGTTTGTGACTTTATGCAACTTTATGTAAAAGGAATAAAACATTAAAATCATCTTAGCGCAGTTTCTTGTGTAGTAGTTTGTAGTGCAGTCCTGGCTCTGTGACTCCTGAACACATATGAATAGCGAGGCCGCTCAACTCTTGCGCCCTCCTTATAAGATATTAGAAAGAGACAGAATATAAATAATACAGAATGGGTTACCTTCTTTTATAAGGTACTCTGTGGTTACCTTCCAAGTACTCGATGATGGTAAGTATAATATTAGTTGATCTGTCAAGTTGAATGAAGATCACTGACTAGTCTACCGTCTCTCTTGGACTTAAGTAAAGAAATTTAGTACGAGAGTTAAACTTAAAAACTGTGGCTTTTAGGCGTTAGAGTAGTGAGTAATCAATTTTTTTTTAATTACAATGACATCTGCCGGTTGTAGTATTAGTTCATATATTTTATCTGTGGTCCCATTCGGTCCTCGAGTTTATTGTCTGTAGTACGTAATTCATGTTATTAAAGTTTAATTTGAATCCAGGAAGCTCGTCGTATTATTCAAAATGGTGACAGCGGTGGGAATGGTGGGATACGAACCCACGCCCTTTCGGATTGGTGGTTATAATAAAAAATTCTATAACGAAAATAATTATACATTTTGTTAGAGATGTAATTTAAAATATAACTTGAACACATACAAAATTTCCTTCGCAGCGAGCATATGACAGATATTGAGCCTAGTTTGATTTGAACCTTGAACTTGTATAGCTGGTTGAATAAACTTATCTGTTGCTGTTTAAATATTCATGAACAAAGAACCAGACAGAAGCCTTTGAGAGTGAAGTCGTTCTATCGTACTGATGTTTACGAATAAACAATTTGAGAGAGTTTGCTCGAAGTATTTAAGCAACATGATTGAAACGTTTGATGAAATAGTTTTGGAGAACTTGAAACGAGAAGTGTCGTAATACCAAAGGCTTGTTTTAAATAATTAATCCTATTCTGGTATGTGCAAACTTTGTATTGAATTTCGGACATTTAAAACTACAGTTAATCTTGAAAATGAGCAAGCGATCCTTTCGATTGAAACAGTGACTTTTTTGATATAATGAAAGAAAGAAATGAAGAGAGAAAAATAAAAAGAAAGAAAGAAAGAAAACAATTACTCAAGACAAACGCAAAATAAAGTTAAGAAAGTAACAAAGACAATGAAATACACAAAATAACAAGAAGAACTTATATAAGGAGGTATACGATGGCAATACCCTAGTCATTTTATTACGTGCCTGTTTAAAGAGGCCCCGCCTCAGCTTGTTGTTACAACACCGGTGGATTGAAACTCCCGGTGTTGGGGCGTTGGTATACTGATGAGGATCTTATTCTCTGCAGTAAACTGACTAACTTACAGGTGGGTCCGATTAACAGTCGTTTGACAACAGTTGTCTGTACTAATCGGCTGTGATGTTAATATATTATAATGAACTAGTATTTGCCCGCGACTCCGCCCGCGTGAATGTCGCTTTTCCGCTACATGGGAAATCCCGACACAAACATACATTTATATATAAAGCCTAGGAACCACTTTTAGTTGACCTCTCATACCTTAGCAGCGGCAACTAAAACATGGATCAAGCTGTATCTTCAATTCTATAGGACCGATTTTGATGAAACATGTCGCATAAATTAAACCGGAATTAACTTTTAAGACTGTAATAGTTTGATCAAAATCTACACGTCAGTTTTTGCGTGAAGCCCGAACAAACAAACATCGATGGATTCGGTTTCAGAAGCCCTTAATTAGTCGATCTGAGTAATTTGTTTTTAAATACCTTTAATTTTTGAAAATTTGACATTTAACAATTTTATAATAGTATAGATATATAGATAATGTTTTGAAACGGGTTAGTCATATGTGGGGGAGGCTAGGATACTACAATTGATGAAAACCTTCCCCGCCCCCAGCCTTTTCTACACCACAGTGGAACTCCAAAATCTCTTGCAGATAATTACTGATACTGTAGAATTGACGGTACATTTCCGTCATCACCGTCATCCGCAACACCCTGTAAACTCCACTGTTGGACCTATTATTTATTAAGAAGGAGGCCCTTCTTAATAAATAATAGTTTAAAAAAACTAAAACAACACGCTTTATAAGAAAACCGAACTAAAACATAAAAAATAATTTCATAATCAAAAGCGTGGGGTGCTTTTTATGACTTTTACGTTTTTTTCTATACTATTATCTATCTATCTATACTATTATAAAATTGTTAAATGTCAAATTTTCAAAAATTAAAGATATTTAAAAACAAACTACTCAGATCGACTCATTAAGGGCTTCTGAAACTGAATCCATCGATGTTTGTTTGTTTGTTAGGGCTTCACGCAAAAAGCGACGGGTAAATTTTGATCAAACTGTTATAGTCTTAAAGGTTAATTCCGGTTTGATTAATGCGACATGTTTCATCAAAATCGGTCCAGTAGAATTGAAGATACAGCTTGATCCCTGTTTTAGTAGCCGCCGCTAAGGTACGAAAGGTCAAGTAAAAGTGGTTCTTAGTCTTTATAAATAAATGTATGTTTGTATCGGGATTTCCCATGTAGCGGAAAACCGACATTCTCGCAGGCGGAGCCGCGAGTAAACGCTAGTCTATTATATAATTATTTTGGGATTTTCTATTTAGCGCGAAAATCGACATTCAAAAACCTAGTATAACTATAAAAGTCACGGTAAGATTATTAAGAGGAAATGCGGGTAGCGAGTATAAAGAAAAAAATATTTAATAAAATGTATCTCTGTCGCAGTTCACATTTCAGACAATTATTGTGCGAAAAAAAGAACGACTACCCAAGATGAATATTCTTGATGAAACTGATGACAACAATGTTTCTGCATTCCCGCATTTTCTCCTGCCAAGTTTCACTGCGTTCAACATTTTTTTTTTAATTTTAAAAATAATTATGTATTTGTATGATAAGGTATTTTAATATTTCTACACTAGACGTTTTAAAATAGCTTTTTATATAAATCTGGGGTTCGGTGAGGTGTTCTGTGTTCCCGTTATTTGAATGTTTGTGAAGTTCCCGCGACACAGGAATTAATCCTAATGCGGGAGTTGTCAAAAAAAAAAGAAATCTATTACTGTTTCGGGTTTCTCATGTAGCGGAAAATAGACATTTACGCGGGTAGAGATGCGGGCAAAAATTAGTATTATATATAGCCCATTGTCCATATATGACCGATCAAGTTATGCTAGTCACGAATAGTAAGATGGCTGACGGAGAGATTTGTGAGGAGAACCCAAAGAGGAACTAGATATAATTACGTTTACGCACTCCCACTGCATGGACAGTGGCGACTTAGCTTGTATAATCCTCCTTTGGGGATAACAATATGAACAGTTAAGACGGCATTAGCAGTTTTGAGGTCCAAAATGTGGAGTATATTTTCCCTTGTGAATGTCGGCTTTCCGCTACATGAGAAATCCCGACACAATCATAGATTTATATAAAAAGCCTTAGAACCACTTTTACTTGACCTCAAGTTCCTTAACGGCGGCTACTAAAACAGGGATTAAGCTGTATTTTCAATTCTACTGGACCGATTTTGATGAAAGTATTTAAGTCGGAATAGTACCTTTAAGACTGTAAAAAATTAACCAAAATCTAGCAGCTGGTTTTTGCGTGAAGCCCGAACTAACAAACAAACATCGATGGATTTGGTTAATTAATCGATCCGAGTAGTTCTTTTTAATATGTTTTTGATTTTTGAAAATTTGACATTATCAATTTTATAATAGTAATAGATAGATAGATTTATTTACTTATCTCATCTTAGTCCTCGTGGATTCTTATTTTTAAAATCCCTACGGGAACCATATTTTTCTAAGAGGTTTTTATGACTGTCTCCAGGAGGCAAGCTATTCCTCTACCAAATTCATCAAGATTGGTTCGCCCGCTGAATCGTGTAAAGGTGACCGGTAATTTCGCATACATAATATTAATATTTTTCAACTGATTGGTACAGTCGCAGTGACCGTATTTTACTGTGCCAATGAGTTCCGGGTTCGAACCTGGAAAGGACATACTTTGTGTGATGAGCACAAATGTTTTTATCCGAGTCATGGACGTATTTATCTATTTATGTATTTTATTTATCCATATAAGTATGTATATCGTTGTCTAGGACCCAGATACCCGTATCTCCGTATTCCCTAATTTGGGTAAATCTTATTTTGGGCTTAGATCAATGTCTGTGAAAATGTCCAGAATATTATTATTATTAGTAGTTACGTGATTTCAATACTGAGGCACAGATTGAAAGCTTTTTTTATTGCTCAATAAAAATTGTTTAAGCTATTTGCGTTGTTTAACACCGTTGTATGTGACCGCAGAAGTTGTTAGCGTGCGAAATTGCGAAGCGTAGTCGAAACGCCGGCAGAATCTCAGTGATTCGGTGACTCCCGGTCGCGACTGTATTCGACGTTCCTGGGCGATCGGAAGCTCGCAAAACAAGTGAAACTCGAAGAAAATGAATTCCACGTTTGAATGCGATAGTGTTTTTTATACGTGTCACATTTAATTTTTTTTTTCTTTTATGCATATGGCCTGTTATTGACGGTGAGTGAGTATTAAACTTTTTATTTTTTAATTTAGTCAACTTTCCACATTTAACACATTATCTCAGCATCGTTTAAAGGTTGACTAGTAGAAATGCTTCAGACAATAAGTCCGCCTATATAAATAAGTAGTTTTATAAAGACCTGTAGCCCGGAACAAATTTGATAAAATTTTCAGGTTTTTTTTTACCATATTTAAGCCAGTACATGACTATAATCCCACCTGATAGTAAGTGGCGATGTAACCTAGAGCGGTAAAACGCACTAACTTAATAAAAATCTACACACTCTTGTCTTAAAGACACCTGCATTAGTTATATAGGTATTATTTACAGGTTTTTTTTAGATTTACATAAGAAAACGATCTCGGTTTAATATTAGGATATTGGATCTATTTTTTTTTTTCATTTCTTCATTATCGACCCGTGAAGTCCACGATTTGACATTAGCTTCTAGCAAAAGAGGGATTTGCCATAATGTCCACGCTTGACAGGCATCTTGAAGATCACAGTAGGTTTTGATTGATTAATATAACGCTACTGCCCTATCCTGATCTGGTGTATCTCTTGTGGATGCTATGAACACCAGCATCCACAAGAAGAGATGGGGTGGTGTTATTGTATATATACGAGTGCTGCACAATAGAAAGAATTAATTAATTTATTAAATATTAGTTCATTACAATATTTCTCGAAGATTTGAGGGACGATTGATCATCCATATTCACATCCGGTGTTTCGGGTGATTACTCGTATCCTGTCAATCATCTGCCTGGTTTTAAATTGCTAATAGTTTAGCGTAATGAAGATTAGATGGGGAAATTCTACAAAGATTAAAAGATTTCCCGACATCACAAAATTCATAGTTTATTCCATCCATAACAGGGTATAAGCTTGTTCTGAGTTATTTGCTAACCAAATAACTCAGAACCAAATAACTCATAAAAAAGTCTGGGAACCTCTGATCTAACATCAGAGGTTCCCAGACTTTTTTTTCTCATAGACTACTTTCAAAATTTAGCTGGTTCCGGTGGACCCCCTGCAGCTGCATTTCTACCATATTCCCAAAACTCGTCAAAAAATGTGAAGATTAGATCTAACTATGGAAATTTCCAGATGGACCCCTGGGGGTCCATCTGGACCACTTTGGGAACTAAGGGTCTAAATGATCAGTCTGTATGATTTTAATCAGTTATATCTATAAATGCTGTCTGGCACCGGTACAGTTAGAGCGTCATTCCATTTCTTCCCGTAAACGCTGTGAGAACCAGCTGAGTGGTGTGCCGGGAGAGTAGGCAGCAGAGTTGTCTTGTAAATCAAAATCTACTAAAATCTCCAAAACGCTTACCAACTGTGGAGATTATGGTGAATCTCTCCTTTTAAAGTATAGGCCCATGTCCAGTGGTGAACTTCCACAACCCGATGATGACTATCTCTATAGAAATGTAATTCATCATTATTGTCATACATACATGCATACATTCAAACCGGCATCCCATAAGGGTAGGCAGAGACCACAGTTTGCCACATACTACGATCCTGACACTACTCTCGCCTCATCCACATCCATACATCTTCTCATACACTTTCGTCGATTGAGGGTGCTACGAACTTGGCCTTTTTGGAACAAGTTGTTGATATGGTTAAAGTAAGTTCTTCCGACACTTCCACTCACATTATTGTCACCTCCAATTCATATTCGTCCCTAATCAGGAGGGGATTGGGCCGTAATCTACCACGTTAGTCGGTCTACTTCACGCTAGTCTACTGCAGATTGGTAGACTTCACACACCCATGTAGGCATGCAGGTTCCATCACAAAGTTTTCCTTCTCCGTTGAGTACATTCTGTCTCCAATGTAGAGTGCACATAGGTTTGTAATATCCTTGTGATACGCGACTGAGATCGAATCCACGACCTTTAGATCTCAAGTCTATTGGAACATCAATGTACAAAAAATAAATTAATGACTTGAAACGGTTACATAGCATTAACAAATCAAATTGTGGGTGTATGTAGGTACCTCGTTATAAAAGTTAATTAATTATGTATAGGGGTAATTAATATTTTGTTCTAGATATATCTTGTACTTAAATATACCGTAAGTAATTTGTGTGAGAGAAGAAAATGTTTTTGATATTTAATAAGGTAGCAGTTTAAATACCGACATTCGCAATAAGGAATTTGAAATGAAACTAAATGGAAAGATTTTCAGATGTCCTGAATTGATCTAATTCACCATTGAATTGATCTAATGGACCACTGAATTGATTTAATTCATATGGGGCAGCGTCCGCTAAAGGCGGTGAAATTTATCAATCATTCACAATATTTGAACTTTTGGAATAATTGAAACGGACAAAACATTTATTATTAAATTGCCTATTGTAACCTTCTTTTCTTTTCTTTTACAAAATATATATTAAAAGATGAATGTTGAAAATTTGTAAACAACGGTCGGTAGAGCAAGTGAAGTGAATAGAGGTGATGTGTATGACCTGACGGTTTCACTATTAAACTGGATTTTCTGTTGAAATAAAACCACAGTTAACAGTGAATGAATTTATTTAATTACAGAATAACGTGCTGTAAAATATATATACTTTCCTCTCCTTTCCCTTCTGTACTCTGTCCTTTTCCATCCTAACACCCTGTGGAGGCTCGTTTCTGTCTGCACACACTCTCCTTTAAATTTCGAGCGTCGTTGCTAGGTTACTAACAAAGGAAGAATCGAATGGGTTACGGTGCGGAAAATTTCTCAAGTATGTAGACATTGTAATATTTTATATTTGTAAATCAATATTTTATGTGGGGTAAACAGGAGTCGTTCGAGTTTGTTTTATATACAACACGCGCATCCTTCCACCACAACCCCTACCTACCTGAAATGCCGTATTATTTTCTCTTCCTCTACCCTCACTCGTAATCTCCGTGCCTGTCGTGACCTTTCTCCCAATATGCCTTCCTTCTCATCAGGTTTCTACAAGAAATCTTTTATAACGCGTGCAATGAAGTTGTGGAATTCCTTTCCCGAAAGCGTTAGACGTGCAAAATCACTGGAGAGTTTCAAGAGTCAGGTGAAAAATCATTTTCTTAAATCACAATTTCATTATTAATTTAGAATATTCTCGTCTCTCCTGTATTTGTCTGAGCATAGTACAGGTGCTTGTTATGTGTTTCAGTTGTATATTGGTTTAATTATTTGTATGTTTATATCTAGGTTTCAATCGGTTTACAGTGGGTATTATTTTTATGTATGTTTAGGTATGGTGTTACATTTGTATGTAGGTATATAGTTTTCAGGCATTTGTCTGCAAGTCAAAATTACAATCTCATACCCCAAGGTTGTCTGGAAGAGATCGCTACCTTAGCAACAAGGCCACCTACTGTACATATTTGTAATTCTCACCTCTCTCTCTCTCTCTCTCTCTCTCTCTCTTTGTTTTTCTCACCTTGTGTATTTTTCTGTGCAATAAAGAATATTGTATTGTATTGTATTGTATACTTACACAATAGCCTTAAATCTTATAAATCAAATATATGCAAACATTAAGGTGACTTTTACTTTGTGTGAAACCTCAGGACAAACTAAAATGGGTTCGTCTATGATCGATATTTATATGCTCACTAATTCAGTAAATTAGATTAAAAATTATTAGCTATAAAACAAATTAAAAGAGAACAAGTCCACTTGGACTTTCTACAATATAAACTTGGTGTCGTTCGTCACCCGTGCGTGTAACGCACGAGTGTAACGACCGAAATCCTGCGTGCTCTCGTTAAACAGGTTGGTACCTGAATATGATCCCTTTTATTCCGGCAATATATTTTTCCAAATTAACGGTCGACAAATCGTTCCCATGGAGATTATCCATTCATTCGGACAACTGGTGTTTGTCAGGCAAACACAGGAGACACTAGGTCAAACTAGGACACTCATAGGAAAACACTACGATATTTGATATTATACTGTTATATGAGTCATAAGTTTAATAAATATCATATCATTGCTTCTGTTATAAAAAAAAAATAGAAATTAATTAGAGAAATAACACCTCAAAAATGAAATCTGTCATTAACTTGTCTGACTCCAAATTCAAAACAAAATCCTCGATCCTACCTTCCTTCTCACCTCCATCAAGTCCATCTTTTTTTTTCAATTAAATTTCGAAGTTCAACATAGGGAAAGAAGTATTTTTATAGTAAAATTAATTAAAAAGTAAATTTATTCCTGTAAGAAAATTTGTTCCGTTACAATACCCCTTCCCTAAAAAATTACGAGGTTTACGAGAAACCGCGCTGCCCCCAGCGTCACTAAAGCTAAAAAAAAAAACAAAATAATGTAATAATTAAAATAAGAAAATTATTCTCTGGAAGTGTGACCATTCAACCCTTTTACACTCTACGACTAACAACGACAATTATGAAAACAATATTTACAATACAACAAAATAAAATAACATGAGGTTAATATATCACAAACATAAGAGTCCACCAATGAGTACATACATATAATCACGCCTTTTTCCCTGGTCCTCCGGCGGGGAATCGAACCCCGGTCTCCCGCGTAACCAGCGGAGATACAGACCACTATACTACCGAGGAATTGGGTTAAGCAGAGACCACTTCTATCAACTTGCTACGAGCAAATTGACTATCCGTGGCCCACTTTTCGCCCCCGCGGGAAACGAGACGTGTCGGGTGGCGAACCACGACGCCGCCATTTTATGAGGTTCAAAATTGATTTAAGTTCCTCATTGCGTTCTTGCGATAAATAAGTACGATAAGTTTTACTATAAAAAAACAAACGACAGAATGAATGGTAATAGTACTAATGTAGTAGGGTACCTGAAAGTCTCATATAAAAAAATATAAAAAGCACATTATCTATCATAATTACAATGAGAATTTATTACAATTCATTTTTGCCGTCAATTCGAAGAGGTTAGTCGAAAAATAAGGAAATTCTATGCTTGTATTTTCGGAATAATTGGTCTTAGCTTATAATATTGCACGGATAGCGCAGTGGTTTAAGTGGTCGCTTTTCCACTGCGCTGTCGAGTGTTGTGGGTTCGATCC
>WUAW01006842.1:22303-46035 GCA_017165845.1 Thaumetopoea pityocampa | reverse complement strand
AGTGGTCTCTGCCTACCCCAATTCTTCGGTAGTATAGTGGTCAGTATACCCGCCAGTAACGCGGGAGACCGTGGTTCGATTCCCCGCCGGAAAGCCAGGGAAAAGGGCGCGAATGTATGTACAATGTATGTACATATTTGTACGGTGATATTTCTCACGAATGTGCGTTGTCCAAATTATGATCGAAAACAGCGATATAAACAAAAATGTAACTATTCAAAACAGTTGCTCTAATNGAGGCATTTTAACGCTTTTGAACCTTAAAATGGCGGCGTCGTGGTTCGCCACCCGATACGTCTCGTTTCCCACGCTGACGAAAAGTGGGCTACGGATAACCACCTTGCTCGTAGCAAGTGGAAATAAGTGGTCTCTGCCTACCCCAATTCTTCGGTAGTATAGTGGTCAGTATACCCGCCTGTAACGCGGGAGACCGTGGTTCGATTCCCCGCCGCTAATCCAGGGAAAAGGGCGTGAATGTATGTACAATGTATGTACATATTTGTACGGTGATATTTCTCACGAATGTGCGTTGTCCAAATTATGATCGAAATTATGAACAGCGATATAAACAAAAATGTAACTATTCAAAACAGTTGCTCCAAAATAACATGTTTCTCTTTTGGTCTTTACTCCTTCCCATGTTATAATACTCTTTATTTTACACATCAGTATAAAAAAATACAAATATATAACAAATATATAAAACAAGAAATAGTGTACATATCTCAATGTACGATCTCTTCCAGACAAGCTTTGGATGGATAGGATTTAACATTGTTCCACTGTATCCCACCTTCTAAGCTATATATCAGAGTAGCTACAGCTATTATTCAATAAATCCATTCATTTTGTCCAGTCTTTAGTGGTTTCAGCTTCAATGCTGCAGGTATTCCGGCAAATCAGCCGGATAGTATCGAAATGGTACGCCCTGAAATTAATACCAGAATATCATGATGTACTTGCGTTTCATAATTTAAAATTGGCAAATACACTGAGAAATATTTAATAATTAAGTTGTGCGATATGAAATTTTATCATTTCATGACCTGAGACGGAGTAGAATAAAAATAATAAATACAGTAAAAGGCTTAAGCGAATTTAAAAAATTCGATTGAATTTTTTTTCAGATAACGACCTTTACAAGATTTTATTATTATTATCTCCAGTCTATATTCCGACCCCACTATAGGGGCACAAACCTCCCCTGATCAGGAGGGATATTCATAAAGGGGATTTACAAGATATAATTACATAAATATAGTTCGTGACCATCTGAGATCTTTCTATCTACCAGTTTTCCACAAAACCGTTTTTAATTTTAATGTCATTGACAGACAATGGAACAGATAGGAAATATTAATCTCCTAATTTAAAAGTCCGTCGGTTTGTTACGATAAAATACGATCTGTATTTTAAGATAACATTAATAACTATAGAGCCTGTTCAAAAACTAACCTATACATAGTAAAACAAGTTAAATCTATACCTACTATTATAAAATAGTTACATGTCATTATCTCTTTGAGACAAGTTGTTGATTTGATCAAGGTAAATTTCCTGGGCACCCCTTCTGACACTCTTACATATATTCGTTTTGTCATTCGAATCTCATTCATCGTTTCCAAATGACCAAACCGTTGGAGCGTTCCTTTCCCGATCCTTGTCACCACGTCATACTTCAACATACACCGATCCCTTATCACACTATTCCTCAATTGTACACTCAGGGTGACTCCACAAAGACTCCGTAGGGAACGCATTTTAACTGCATTCACACGACTTTCGTTCTTCTTTTGCCATACCCATGGATGAATGGATTATACCAATGGATTTATATTGTGGAATATGTTACTCCTGCAAGTTTTAAGTACTAGAACTCTTCCAGATGACTGAGAATTAGTGAACTTAGTTATTAATATTTCACCCTAACGAGCGTTTCAATTAACTGCGAAGGATTTAAATATTGAAATCTCTATTAGGATTTCATATCAACCGGTTACATATATTCTATGTTAATTATACACTATATTATTAATGAGCGAATACCGACATGTTGCCCATTCATTATGAAATATGATAATGTATTTGTAACTATTATGAATATTAAGCTGTGTGGTGCCAGAATAATAACAGCGTCACTCCTTCCTATGGATGTTGTGAGAACCATCTAAGGCTTTAGTTCCCAAAGTGGTCCAGGTGAACCCCTAGGGGTCGACGGGAGATTCGAGGGGGGTCTACGTTGGCGTACGCAAATTTCCATAGTTAGATCTAATCTTCACATTTTTTGACGAGTTTTGGGAATATGCTAGAAATGCAGCTGCAGGGGGTCCACCGGAATCAGCTAAATTTTGTAAGTGGTCTATGAGAAAAAAAGTCTGGGAACCTCTGATCTAAGGGATGTATCAGGATAACGGGTAGCAGCGTTATACTGTGAATAACAGCACCAAAAAAATCTAACGCGATCTCCAAGACGCCTGCCAACCGTGGACATTATAGCAAACCCCTCCTTAAGGAGGAGGTTCCGCGGGCTGAAGATGATGATCATGATCATAATGATGATTAATATATTATAGATATTAAAACTGTTAGTTAAGCCATAAAGGATTTTACCTAAATGTTCGAAAGGCAATAAAAGGGACCGTTTTCGTGTAGTACCATTGAACATACAAAGCAATGTACAAGGAAAATGAAATACTGATCTTATTTTTCACACCCTTATGACTATATATATTCCCAAATTAGCGACGACCTTGCCTTCGCTCGGGTTCAGTTTACTAATATTTATTTTAATTTTATTTATACTACATACAATAATGCCATGATATATGCTCATATGCCATGAGCGGATTTAATCCCCAAGGCATTTTCTACCAGTCGAACTTTACATGGTGCTGACATAACACACAAAGTAGGCGAAGTAACTGATGTAAAGTAAAGGAGTGTGAAACACGCTTATCTGAAGCTTATATAATACACTAATAGATAGATTTTATATACAACTACATAAATATAGGATACAATATAGACATATACAATAAAAGTGAAATATAACACATGAATACATAAATATAATAAACTCTGACATAGATGATTCTGCCGTCATAGTTAAAAACCGTGCACTCGTAAGCCTGCGAACAATTTTTTATCTGAATTCAAAGCCAAAATTTTTCATCTGAACTTTTATAGTAAGGGTGGCAAACCGACCGCGTTGGTTGACTGCGGCTATTAGTCCAGTCGATCGTGGCAAGCCAAAAAACATATGTTTAAGTTTAATATACCTAGTTATAACATGTAAAAATGCGTAGAACAGTGCATAAAAAATACGTGCATAATTTTTCAATCGCCGTAATTTATTTGAAATTTCAAGAAGTACGTAACTAGTAGATGGCACAGGGTTTCTTCAGTAAGCAGTAGATCTTGGGTCTAATAAAATTGGTCACCCTTGGTATATAATATATATAATTGGATGAAGATGAATTCTGTCTATCAAAACTGCCACCCACTGCCACTTCAGAATTAAATCAGATTTTAGTAGTTTTTTCTATGCAATACCAAGACGAAACTCATCCTGTCTTGATTTTACGTCAGTAAATTAGGTTTTATCATTGATATTAATGAATTGTTCTTATATACTTAGTCTTTCACTTACAGCAAGGGTTGTTCGATAAGTAGTGATTAAGTCTCGCAAGCCTTACGAGAACTTATCACGACTTATCGAACTAGCTTCTGTTCTTATCAATTGACAAATTAGGTCGGTTCAGTGTTTATATAGAACTAGCTATAATAAAACCTGCGGCTTCGCTATGTGATGGTGATAATACTGATTCATAGTCTATCTCCATTGTCGGTATCGTATTTATCTTTATGCCAGTCTTGTATGCAACACCAAGACTGTTTTTGGGTAACACCGGATCACTAGATCACTATCGTAAGTTACTTCGAACGAAGCTGCGTGTATTTATATATTTCTACATAGTTTTATACTAGCCGTGTACCAGATCCAATGGGAAATATCTCAGGAGCCCGACCACTTTTAATCCCTTAAGGGTAAGAAGTCCTTTCTCAGTTCTCAAGCTGAGCAATATATATTAAATTTACATAACACTCATCCAATAGAACAATGATGTAATTGCAAAAGGGTTAAAATTTCGATGAAGTCAAGTTTATTTCTAACTTAATTTTCTTTGATAAACTAAAATGCATTATACTTAAACTTTACTGGTTTTAATGTTGTTAAAAAGTGAAAATATAGATGGACACTTATTTCTCGAAGAATATCTTCAAACGATTTTATCTATATTGATAATTATCAATGATTATAATCAATTAGAGGTTATGCCTAATATAATTAATTAGAGGTTATGCGTAATAATATTGCCTGTAATAAGATTTTTAAGAATTTAGAAATAATGGCAAAAGCGTACCATCCGTGACCGTCTCAGATCTTTCGTTTCTTCACAAAAGCGTTTTTATGCCATCTGTTGGCAGACTATGGAATATAGAAGGCATTAATTCCCTCATAAGTTCCTCGTTTCTTTTTTATTTAAGATAATTCTGAAAAATCCTATTTACGAATATCGGTATTCTATGATAACATTTATAGTTATAGGTTCTAATTAAAATATTAAACATTCCTATATCATCGTGATCATTGGAAGTACAAGTGGAAGTACACTAGTGAACATGAGCCTCCACTTTAAAATGGAGGGATTTGCCATCATCTCTTGGCAGGCGTTTTGATGATCGCAGTAGNTTAAAAAGTGAAAATATAGATGGACACTTATTTCTCGAAGAATATCTTCAAACGATTTTATCTATATTGATGAATTATCAATGATTATAATCAATTAGAGGTTATGCCTAATATAATTAATTAGACGTTATGCGTAATAATATTGCCTGTAATAAGATTTTTAAGAATTTAGAAATAATGGCAAAAGCGTACCATCCGTGACCGTCTCAGATCTTTCGTTTCTTCACAAAAGCGTTTTTATGCCATCTGTTGGCAGACTATGGAATATAGAAGGCATTAATTACCTCATCAGTTCCTCGTTTCTTTTTTATTTAAGATAATTCTGAAAAATCCTATTTACGAATATCGCTATTGGCGAATATTTATCGGTATTCTATGATAACATTGATAGTTATAGGTTCTAATTAAAATATTAAACATTCCTATATCATCGTGATCATTGGAAGTACAAGTACAGTAGTGGACATGAGCCTCCACTTTAAAATGGAGGGATTTGCCATCATCTCTTGGCAGGCGTTTTGATGATCGCAGTAGATTTTGATTGAATAACGGAATAACGCTGCTATCCTGATTCTTAGATCCTGTAGCTGGTTCTCACAGCATCCTCGGGTAGAAATGCAGTGACGCTGTTACTTNATTTTGATTGAATAACGGAATAACGCTGCTATCCTGATTCTTAGATCCTGTAGCTGGTTCTCACAGCATCCACGGGTAGAAATGCAGTGACGCTGTTACTATGCCGGCGCCACACAGCAGTCAAACTCATGTGTACAGCAAAACATAATTAGGAAGACTTAAAGATAGATGAAGTATTTTTTTTTTGTTATTTTATACGCTCAACGCAAAATAAATAAATTAATTCTTGCTCCTCTTGTAAAATTTATCTTCGAGCAGATCTCATACGGTTACGGACGATTTGCAAACTGAAATTATTTCAATGTGCCTATATCGAGAGTCTAAATGCTTTGTTGCATCTCGATCCTAAGACAAGTTCTTGGCTCTAATATCTACTCTTCTCTGCTAAATTTGCTAAATGTACTATGCATACAATGCTAAATTACTTTAAGGGTGAAGAGTCTGTATCCTTCAGATCTAGGGTATACTAGGCCTATAATCGAAGATTCATTCGCTAAAGTATTACAACAGTACAGTATGTATTCCATACTACCCACTTCCGTATCGCAGTACCTACACTTTGTGTTGCTAAATCGAAATAAATATAGAACATTTCATATTGGAATTCATTCGTAGCACAATTATTTTTATTTGGGTTAATGTATCGATATGTGTGGTTGTATTTTAGTTTTGGTATAACACCAGAGATTACTGATGTGCGAAGTGGGTCATGCAATATACAGGGCGGGTTATCAGCTCTAAATTTTTAGAGCGGACTTAGAAATAGAATGAGTGTTTACTACCTTTATTATTATGGACTGTAATATTCTGAAGTGTTCCGAGTAATTCAATTTTGATTGATAGGTATAGCATTATTTATTGCACACCACAATAATACACTTTACAACAGAGATCTTCAAATTTTTATTGTCTTGTAGACCACTTGTAATATTTTTCACTTTTGGGTAGATCGTCAAAGCGGAGATAATATTTTTTTTTATAAATTTCTAACTTCAAATATGTTTTTGACAGTTGGCGTGGACCCCTTGCAGGTCATCGTCGACACCTGGAGATCGATATAGACCACTTTGGGTATCAATGGCTTTACAATATAATAATCGGATCAACCAACCCGTGTTACGCCAGTCCAACCCGCATTAGGTCAGTACAACCCGCATTAGGCTAGTATAAATCGCATTAGGTTAGTTTTTAACCCGCATTAGCGCAGTAGGTCCGTACACCCCGCATTAGGCCAGTAAAATCCTCATTAGGCCAGTACAACGTGCATTAAGATGTGTAGGTAGTACAAGTGGTATCTTGTCTTATTCCAAATCATATTTTAAACACGAATCGAATTTTATCCAGACCAATTCAACAAACATCCAGATATTTAAGCTCTTGCATTTAAAGTAATATTTTTTTTTGGAATTATTAAGAAAAAGTGGTGTTGTAATTATCTTAGCCACAAGTAAATGAGGTCTAAAGATTTAGATCCTTACCAAAGGCAAGGTGTCGAAGTAAGATAATCTTTAATTAGAAAGAGGTGAAAACTGCTTATAGCCAGATTTATTTAATTAATTTGCTTTAAATTATACCCTTGGATGGAATAATGAATACTGTTTAATATTCATAAACATTTTATATTCTTTTATCAATCATCTTATTATTGTAAGTTATGGGTTATAATCGCAAATTAATATTTTAATGACAATTCTGTGGGCATCGAATCTGATTTGTATTAAGTACTTACTTTTACTGACTTTTTACTTTAATTACGTCATCATCAGCTTGTATAATAGAAATTCACTGCTGGACACGAGCCTCCTCCTTAGAACGAAGGTATTTGTCACAATCTCCGCGCTCGGCACGCGTCTTGCAGATCGCAGTGGATTTTGATTGAATAACAGGACAATGCTGCTGCCCATTATTATGGTACATCCCTTAGCTCGAAAGGAAGTGACGCTATTATTATGCCGGCACCACACACACCCCATTTATTTATCAATAGTAAATGTTCATTAAATGTAATTTTTCTTAATTTTTCTAGTTATAGTACTCACTAGTTTCTTTTGTATTTGTTTTTTTTATAAATTATACGAATTTGATTGCTTGCTTAATATTGAAATATCATAACTTATACTCACGCTAACATAGCAATTAGTTTAGTTTCTGGACCGCGTCAATAACAAAGCAACTATTAGGGATTCTGATAGCAATTGGCGCCGTCTCGTCGTGGGCCTACTGTGACCGGAATAGAATCCTTCCATAAGGTCAAGGCATTGCGCAACGAAGAGAATATTTAACATTTCTGGGGTTAAATACATATAATCTATACTTAGTAAGGAGGAAATAAGGCTAAACTATTGTACCGTTCATCAATAGATTCAAAAGAGGCACATCACATATTACAAAAATTAAAAAATTTCAACACGGGAAAAATACCGAGTGTAGATAAAAAATTAAAAAATATTAATCTTTTACTTGCTCTGTGGCGCCGGCATAATAATAGCGTCACTCCGTCTCTCCTCGTGGATGCGGTGAAAACCAGCCAAGAGATGTACCAGGATTAGGGGCAGCAGCGTTATCTTGTTATTCCATTTAAATCTACTGCCATCTCCAAGACGCCCTGCCAAGCGTGGAGATTATGGCACATCTTCCTTTTTTAAGGAAGAGGCTCATGTCCAGCTGTGGACTTCCACGGGCTGATGATTATGTTTTTTCTTTATTTTGAAGTATATAATTTAAAGAGTGGATTTTTATCATACGATTTCTTCTTCTAATTAGTACAAATATTAATTCAGTCTTGTAAATTTTCATGAAAATATTTGATGTATATTCATTATATATATACATTATATTGATGTACTCGTATATATACACATGAAAATTATTTTTAAGTAGGTAACGTGTAACTAAAATTATGGACATAAAAATGTTATCGCTTTTCCACTAAAAGTTTTATAGACTTTCGGAAAACTTTTTAATAGCTTTATCTCTGTAAACATCATTTGATTTTAATATTATTGGAAACATAAAAGAATATTTTCAGTTCTCTTGTGTTTAATCTCCAAAATTTGTAAAAGAACTTTTCTACTTCTTGAACTTTTTGAAGCAGAGACCTCACTTTTATTGTAGCATTGTTTCAATAAAGCAAGCTTGAAACCAATTTTCGTTATGCCTTTTACATTGTGTGGGATATCTATACATATATAATTACTTGTCCTGATTGACTGATTCATCAACGCAGACCCTAAACCGCTGGGGCTACAAACGAAATTTTGGCAGTTTTTTTTATATTAGCGGGGTCAAACGGACTAACGGGTCACCTGATGGTAAGTGATCACCGCTGCCCACACACACTCGCAACACTGGAGGGATCGCAAATGCGTTGCCGGCCTTTAAGAAAATTGTAAGCTCGTTTCTTGAAGGTCCCCAAGTCGTATCCGTTTGTATGTATGTGCTTTTTTATCTTGTTTCCACTAAAAAAGGATTTTTGAAAATTAAACCACTAAACAAATGAGTAAAGTAACCGATTAACGGATGTATGAAAGTCGGTTATTTTCAATGTAGGAAGCATGAAATTTAATATACCTACTTTTGGTTAGAAATAAATGTACACGTATATCGGCGTTTTTCAAAATTTCACCCCTAAGGGGGGTGAATTAGGGGTTGTAAGTTTCTATGGGAAATTCGTCACTTGAAGAAAGCACAAAATTTTATATACCTGTTGCCGGTTGGAAATAAATGTACACGTATATCGGCGTTTTTAAAAATTTTACCCTTAATAGAGGGTGAATTGGCTTAGTAATTTTAGCCCCAAAAAGGAATACAGAGACGGTAGTACAGTAATTGAAACTAAATATAATAAACAAGTTACGAACGAAGTTGCGGACAACAGCTAGGTACTCGATACGTCTTCTTCTATCCCCTTTAAAGGACAAGCAGAGAGAATTATGTTATGTCGGTCACCTCTCACATCTAAGATAGTATCGCGTAACCCTGTCGAAAATCTGCAGGCTTGAAATATACTCATGTTTGCCTCGAGTTCCATTTCGTCCTTTTGTCATTAAGCGATACGCGTTGGAATTTACCGGCACGTGAGCGTTTAGATATTTTCATTTGGACCTCGCTATTTTCATTCAGGCATTGGCATTTCTATATCTATATTAAAACTAGCTCGTCTAAATATTTATTAACACTAGTTGTTCCCTGCGGCTTCGCTCACGTTTTTAGTTTTTTAATTATGTTTAAATCACCGTAGTATCTCTTTGTAAAAGACGTTTGCGGTGTTCCATTTCGGGGCTAAAATTACTAAGCTAATTCACCTCTTTAGAAGTGAAATTTTGAAAAACGCTGATATACGTGTAAATTTATTTCTAACCAAAAGCAGGTATGTTAAATTTCGTTCTTACCTTGATAATGGCGGATTTCCATACAACCGTTCATCCTTATTTTACCCCCTTAGGGGCGAAATTTCTAAGAATCCTTTCTTAGTGGATGCTTACAACACAAAAGGCATCAACTGCCAAAATTTCAAGTTTGTAGTCCCAGCGGTTTAGGCTCTGCGTTGATGAATCGGTCAGCACGATACAATAAGATTAATTAATACTTGTTCCTGTGGCTTCGTCCGCATGGATTTCGGTTTTTTTTTAAATCTTGCAGATATTGTGTATTTTTTGATATTTAAATTGCCCTATGTTTTCTTCAGAAAGGAAGCTATTTCTGTACTAAATTTCGTCACAATGTTTCAGCCGTTGAATCGTGAAAAGGAACAGATAGTTACTTAGACTGCATTCGAATTTATTATTACTGCTTTCACCTTTATACCGAAGACCTAATTAAGGCTGCGGGCAATTGGGAGATGCAGGCAGTTCATAACCGCTCGCTGTGGTGATCATTATAGGAGGCCTATGTCCAACAGTGGACGTCTGTGGGCTGATATGATGATGATGACTTCCCTTATTAATAGTAGAAACGTGAATGTTTGTCTTAGTATTTTTATTTTTTCACTGTTCAGCTATTGTACTGATTTTGTTCAATTCAATACAAAAGTACATATTGTTCTGAATGAATCACTCACTAAATGACTTCAATTTATTATTATTAATTTCTTGAATCTTTTGTAGATGTCATAGGTAGCGATAGCCACTTATCCTATCTCATCCATTGTTTTATAATGGATGCATTTCATCTTAACGCTAATATTATCCTGGTACAATTCAGGGTTTGCAATTTTTCTTTTTTAATTTCGTTGTCTAACTTTATCTTTGTAAGTAATCGCTGTTTATAAAAGATTCGCTGTTTATTTTAAGTACATATTTGGTAGTTAAATAATGCTTAAAATCAATATATACGAAACAATTTGTTCGTTTGGCTTGATTGTAACTTTGATCAACTACTATTAAACTCAAACGTATGGGCGGATTTTCTAACTTCATCAAAACTTTATCGTTCATTTAAAATTTACAATAGGTTGAACATTGAGTTTAGCATTTAGCTAACATAATATTTCATATGAAATATTCTTCTACAAAGGGATTTTGAATTAAAAGTTTTATATTATAACAAGTTGTTAAAGTGTTTGTTGTTTATATAAACAATGTTCAATCGCAAACTAAACCATATGGTTAAACCATATGGTTTAGTTTGCGATTGAACATACCTATTTGGACTATAAAATATTTATTCTTTGAAGTTGTTAAAATAAATTTGATCCATTTACCGGTATGACGATGTCACTCACTTCTTTAAATATTTCGTAAAACTCGACAAAAGTAGTCAAGTACCCATTTTCACAAATTCTGAGCTCATTGACTACTCGAAGTAATTTGATTTAAATGCGGATTGTTTGCAATTAATTAGAATTGATAATATATTTCATATGTTATATATTTTCACATATTTTAATGTCATGCATATACTATGTCTGTAAATAATTTATCTGTATATTTATATGTTCGTAATTATTGTTCCATGTCATAACATACTTTAAAATTATTGTGGTTAGGGATACGCATTCACATTCGGTTTTGAAGGTGATAATTAACAATTATTAACGTAACATTTATGTTATTTTTAATTAATTGTATTAAATTTAACATGAGTTGTCTTTTGAGTGACATAGTGGTGTCTTGGTTAGGTTTCACCTACGGATCCAAAGATCTATGATTCAATTGAGTTCGATTGAGATTGATTGACTCATTTAAGTATAACTACTAACTTACTATGTTTACTAACATTTATATGTTTCTCAATGATTCGGAAAAGATATAATACAATGTTTCCCGGCTGGTGCAACATATGTCAGGTTGTAGTAGAGTTTGTGAAGGTTTACAGGGAAAAAGTTGGACGATTGTTAGTCATCTTAACTTGCCCTGCAGCCGTGTCTCATAACCCTGAATTAGGTTTGGACAGTACCGGGATGAAAGTGGTACTTTTACAGGTAGTTAGTTTGTTAGCTGTGTTAGTAGGAATTGTGGCGGCATACGGGGTTGAGTCAGATGGCAGTTGGCCATTTTAACCCGTCCTGCAACTGTAATCCCTGCAGAAAACAGCCGAACCCGACGTAAAAGTGCGGATAATCCTAGGTTGAGAGAGAATGCTGGTGTGAACGACGAAACCACAGTTGACAGGCTGAAGCTCTCAATCAACAATCCAACCTCGTTGATAATTATTACTGATCTTGACTTATCAACAACAGTGTAAAGAGGTGATTAGTATGACGAATTGCTCGTTTAATTCTCTCGTTTTTTGATGAGTCACCGTGTAATCGATACATTGGTACTTCGGATACGTCGGATTATACATGGCAATTAAACTCAATAGTTGTTATAGGTCGCTCAATTTTAGAAAATGTGCTTCGTAAATATTGTATTCTGTGTGAAATTCGTAAATATTGCTGGTAGGGAAGAAAAGAATTCTTGCTGAGATGCCACGAAAGGCAAAGTAAATTTAAAAGATTGGCGGTTCGATAAATATAAATCGAAAAGACTTTTAGCCAAACATTTCATGCATTATGGCGTTGTATGAGCGGGGTCTATTTCCCGTAATGTTGATGTTGTAATGTTCCTTTAAAAATACATAAATATCGACATCAGGATTTCTACTACTTCGAAGTGATTCGAAACACGTTGAAGTCGAAAGGTCGTTAACTCCTTTTTGATATAATCATTCATTATGTCTCATAGATAATTTACCATATACGGGTCAACAAATGCAAAGTTAGAACTATAAAGCATTTTTATAGGACGTCTCTCTCGCACTATCGCTATAAGACTTACATACCCTGCTATACCTGCGTGTGTTCCTTAGCTAATTTTCGTCAAACAACTCGTGTTCATTGTGCTTTTTCATTGACATAGGGATTTATGAATCTGCGTTTGTAATAGCCTGAGTATACTCACTGACTTATATCATCGAAACCTTCCCGATGAAATTTGGCACAGAGGGGAGATCTTAGCAGAAAATGTAAATTCGAATATCATGTACTTTGATTATTTCTTTTTATTTTGTTTATATATTTATCGGATACTGTCATTATTATGGAACGTAACTTGTCAAATAAATGTGAAATTGGTGCGCTTTGACCGAATCTGGCATGACGTTCAAGCGTACGAGCTTGTGTGTGACAAGTTTTCTTTGTTCTCATCAAGACTCCGGGCGGACAACTTTTGCCTAGAAACAGTCTAACGCTTCGATTTACAAAATTCATTTTAACAATGTGAATAAATCTTCGATTAGTTTACTATATTTATCTCACTTCGCACATTCCTACCCTCTGTGTAGGACGATAAAGATTCCGGTTGCAACCAGCCCCTTACTCCGTCATATTGAATTAGTTTTTCAAAAGAATAAGACTTGAACTTTAATTTAAAAACTATTTCTTAAATAGGTAATCAATAAAATTGATGACGGTCCATTGTGTCAGACAATTTTCGTCTATATTTATTTTACAGAACTTCGAACATCAACTAAAACCATTACTTCTGATTAATGACGAATGTTCGTGATAACGAATGTAATTACTCAACTATAAATGAATTGATTGACATTCAAATAATGGACTCATTTGTTCATTTAACCGGCGCTTGATGGAATTATATTTATCTGATCCAAATTCTGCTTTTAAGTATACAATGCTCATTATTCATATAAAAATGGATGCATCAGTCACGTGTAACGATTTTAACATATTTGTACGTAAAACCGTGGTCGATGCTCCAATAACTTGGTGTACTTCTGCTTTTTTTGTTTACATATACCTACATTTTTAAATTTAGATATGTTTTGTTATTACTGGGTGGCCCGGGTTTAATGATAATAACATTCCATATCTTCTATGGATGCTGTGAGTACAAGAACCACGATAATGTGCAGTAGCATTATCCTGTTTTTGGATCTACCGCGATCTTCAAGACATCTACCAAGCGTGGAGATTATATAGAATCCTTCGTTTTAAGAAGCAGGCCCATGTCCAGCAGTGGATTTACACTGGATCAAGATGTTTAATAATTTCTTAAAGTATTTTTTAATTTAATTTGAACAAAAGTACATTTTAGTACATTACTATTTGGTGTGTATATATCCTTTATTTCGTAGAAACTGGGTGTTTTGCTATATTCACATTTATGAATATAGCATAACTCGAATTGTATGAGTAAAAATGAATCAGTTGTTTTATTCTATTCTACCCTCGCAATCGCAAAAACTATTTTGTTCTTATTTATTTTGTCTTATTTACATAAAACGAATTAAAAAGAGTAATAAGAAAAAAAAAAAAACATGTTGGCAGGCTGACAAAAGGCTCGTAGCAAAGAAGTTTCCTAAGATCGTAGTTGTGTCGAGGAAATTCACGACACTGTTAATTCCGCAATTACGTGCACAGTGCCAGTATTTCCAATAAAGACTAAGCTGATTAAACGACAAAGACGATAATGCACAACATGTGTAAAGATAGGGAATAGTTAATATTCTGTGTGTTGGCTGTTTAAATTATCTATCTTATCTGTAATTGTTTTTACCATAAATAATATTTTATTCTGCTTTTTTATCAAGACGAACAACTATCAACAACACATCCTCAAAGGACGGTACGGTCGACTTTTGTCGGGCATGCCACAGTCTCGGAGAGTCTATTAGACGTTTAATTTCTGGTCGTTCTCATTTTAGCCAAAATTATCCACCAGTAGCTTGCTCTTAAATATGGTCTAGTGAAGTCTGAAGGACTGTATTATCAGTACCAACCTCTTCCAGTTCTCGAAAATGGCTATATCACACTTTACTGGGACCAATCTATCTACTATCTCACACAACAATTCTGGCGAATAAGCCTGATATTGTGATAATAGATCGTTCAGTGTATCGTGTAATGCTGGTTGATATTGATATTTCGCACGATGAGAATCTCGTGAAGGTTGAAAAAGAAATATAAATAAAATATTTAGACCTTGCCTTCGAGGTTACTGCCATGTGGAATGTTTGTTAACAGTCTGATAGCGAAGAACTTCAGCCAACACCTGAAGCTCTCATTAAACTGATGAGTAAATGCCTGATAGAAAAGGCTGTACACTTGGACGGGGCTCGCATTGTGAAGAACTTCCTCACTATGGAGTCTTAATTATGGTAGCATTGTTATGTTTATGAATAAAGATAAACATAATAATTTACTTATTTGCTTATTTCTTGGTAAAATACGTAGCTTGTCTGGTGTCATAATCTAAATGACTTACAACGATGTAACAATCTAAATGACTTTCATAATGATACTGTTCAGTGGGAGTGATTCTGCTTTCTTTGCTAATAGGTCCTGGTTCGACTCCCGATCGGGACAAACTTTGTGTGATCAGAACGAATGTTTGTACTCCAGTCATGGTTATTTATCTATATATGTATTAGTGTTTATCTATATAAATTAAGTATATAGCTGTCTATAAGACTGTAATATCATAGTTTGACCAAAGTCTACGCGCTGGTTTTTGTGTGAAGCTCGGACAAACAAACATCGACGGATTTGCTTTCAGAAGCCCTTAATTAATCGATCTGAGTAGTTTTTTAAATATCTTTAATGTATAAAGTTTAATATTTTTATAATAGTATCATCATCATAATCATTATATCATAATAAAATAATAATTATAAGTAATTTCTTGAGTAAGTTCTCAGTAATTTCTGAAAGTTAGAAATTTCACTGCAACGAACCAAGCATGAAACTTGTTTTAAACTTCCTTGGAACTTGTTTCGTCTTTACAAAGCACAGCTGACTCATTCATAGTAGTATTAATTACACTCCAATTTCAATCTGGGTCAACAAACAAGTGGAGTTGCCTATCATCAAACAAGTAATGATCGATATTTATCTTTTCTTTCGGGTAGTCGTTTCGTTATCCCGGTATGATAGCTTTCAAAGTTCCGATGTACAATGCGAGCAGACAAAACACGGGAAAAGCGGATGCTCTTATTGTGTACTGGAGTACTTTCCAATTACCGGCATCCATGTCAATGATCGATAGAGTGCTTAGGTATTCTATTCTAGTGAAGATGCTATGGATTCTGTGAAGATACGATTTCTGAGAATAATGAGTATATTATTTGAAGCACCTTTGCTTGTAATAATTTTACGATGGCAATCGCCTTTGTCCGTGATTGGTAACATACCTACCTTGCTGTTGGAAAGGTCCTTTAAAAGGTAATACTTGAAAAAAAAATTGAGGTGTGATGAGGTAACACTCGTTTTTTATTAGTGTAAATAAGATTATTGTTGTTGATGATCAGAATAATCCACGTGCATAAATGTTATCTTCAGTATTCGTCCCCACTATACTGGTACAAACTCCCCAATAAAGAGGGTAGTCTTAAAAATACTGTAGTGGCGCCATCGGCGATTTTATTTTTATATTTTCTATAGTGATATCAGTAAAAACATTTTTGCATTTAGATCAAGTGGAACGCAGATTTAGATACCAATAAAAATGCTTTATATCTGTAATTGAAAAAAATAATAAAAACACAAATCGAGAAAAATATGAAGCACTATGTTATTGAAAGCGATTGTTTACTAGAGACTGCTGATACTTGTATAATACTTTCATTAAAACTTTAACATCAGCCCGAGGACATCTGCCCACTGGTGGATGTAGCTCCCCTCCCTAGCGCCACAATTAATGGTTTTCGACCTTTTGCATTCAAGTTTATCTGCAACTCTAGGTATAAATCGATGTTTCAACGGGTGCTGCCCACGCCGCACCTACCCATTCCCAAGTCCGTGGTCTCCATTCAAGATCATTTCCCTTTGATCCCCATCGCTTAATGGTTCAGCGTGTTATACAGAATTTTTTTAATGCTTGCAGATGCCTATCGCATACCGCTCTCGTTGCCATCTATACGCTATGAAAACAACACAATACGTAAAATACTTTATTTTACACAAAAAATATTTTAGTCATGCAAACTGGTAATTTGTACCAAATAGTATAATATAACATTATATTTAAATAGATCTTGACCGTTTCGTTAAACTTGTTGAAAATTCAAAACTGCAAAAAGTCAATCAAAATCAAGTCAAAATTTTTGAAAATTCAAAACTGAAAAAAAGGCTTCAAAAAGTCGCTTTAAATTTTCATGATTTTTATAAGGAAATTGGTTATCAAATTCTGATGGCTTTGCAGTATAATCCATTGCATAAAAATGTTAACGTATTAAATATATAAAACAAATGATGATTCGAAAAAAAATGAATGGAAAAATATATATGAAATATTTATCTGATCTTAAATATGAACTGTAACGATACAGTAAATCAGTAAATCTCTTGAGTAGTAACAATTATTAAATATTGCTAAAAGCGATAAAAATATGATTAAAAAAGTTAACTAAGCAAAATAAATAATACTTTATTTTGATGTAATCTAGGTACTTTTTTACTACTTTTTGCAATTGATATAATTAAAAAAAAAATAATAAGATTGGTGCAACCCTACACCCATGTGTACCGAGCCCAACCATTACGGAACTCGCGTTAGCATAACATTGCCGTGATGCGGGTTTTATGGGTGAGAGGCCTGGCTTATCCACGCTACGCTTTCCGGTCCATGGTCGACGATCGAGAAGCTTTCTACAACATCGTTTAGGGGTACCATGTGGGAACTATTTATTTTATTAGGGAAACCAACCATTAAATAAACAATTAAATTAATACACACTGTATTAATAATTAGTGACTTGCGTATCCGCGTATTTTGTTAGTAAACATTCCCTCGAGTGAACGTGATATTGTGGCGACACTGACGTGGTAAGATAAACATACAGTGTTACATCATTGGAACAAATTTTAAGTAAATGAATAATTTTATAAAACGTACCACAGGGTGAAAACATATGACATTAGATTAATACTCTTGATTGTATAGAAAGGAGATCGGAACGTTCGGCGAGTTGGGATAAGGCCCCCGGCTCGCCGCGCGGCGAGTTTCATAGAGAGTATGATAGAGAGCTACTTCAAGAAATGAAGAAGATAATTAAAGTGAAAGACGTGAACAGTGCAAGTATGAACCAATGAGAAGACAGTGCCACGCGAAGTTTGTACTCACGAACGCGCTGGGAGTTGGTGTGTGAATACCGTTCTGTATAAGACTAGTAAAGAAAAACTTTAGTATGTGACCCATTAAAGACGTGTGACGCGGTGTAAATTTGTAAGTAAATAAAGTTCAACTCTATCTGCATTAGTTATTTTCTCCCAATCCCCGTACCCATTTCACGTAACAGTATTTCTAACGAGAAAAATAAAAAAAGTAAGTTCAATAACTAAAACCAGACTACTGAAAAATTACGCTCTAAAAACTATGAAATAATAAAGTATCTAAAAAAATAAAAAAATATTCTCATCTGAAATTTTTATGTATAAATTATTCAATGTTTATTGTCTACTAAATAAACAACTTACGCGTAATATATTTTAATGTATGTAACACATATTCACGGTAATGTTCAGAGGATAGCCGTGGTTGTGTGCCACCTACGTAAGCTATCATAAGCTTTAGCCAAAGTGGCATACGACCGCGGCTATCCTCTGAACATTGCTATGAATATGTGTTACATATATTAAAATATATTACGTGTAAGTTGTTTATTTACATCGGTAGGTCATCCACAGTGGATCCCGGAGCCTCTCAATATGTCGATGAAGGCCGCCGCAGAGTGTTTAGTCAGTAGAAGTCTGACACGCCCCGCAAGCCTCCCTCGCGACTTGCGGAAGTACTATGTCACTCTGCGTTAAAAAAAAAAGTTGTTTATTTAACAGATGATAAATATAGAATAGTTTGTACATAATTTCACATGAGAATATTTTCTTGTTTTATACTTTTTAGAGCGTAAGTTTTCAATAGTAGGGTTTTAGTTTCTGAGATTACTTTTTCTAAAATTATTTTGTGTTTATAATTTCGAAAAATATAAAGCGGCTCTGCAAATACTTTATTGCAGAGCCGCTTTATATTTCTTCGTTTAGGTTTTATTGTTTATTGTTCTTTATTACACGTTTTGTTTTTTTTTATATACATAACTAGCTTTTGCCCGCGGCTCCGCCCGCGTGAATGTCGGTTGTTCGCTCCAAGGGAAATCCCGACATAATCATAGATTTATATAAAAAGTCAAGAACCACTTTTACTTGACCTCTTGTACCTTAGCGGCAGCTACTAAAACAGGGATCAAGCTGTAACTTCAATTCTACTGGACCGATTTTGACGAAACATGACGCATTATTTAAGTTGGAATAGAACCCTTAAAACTATAATGGTTTAACCAAAATCTACCTTCTGATTTTTGCGTGGAGCCCGAATAAACAAACAAACATCGACGAATTTGGTTTCAGAAACCCTTAATTAGTTAATCTGAATAGGTTATTTTTTAAATGTCTTTGATTAAAACAGAAACTTTATGACACTTCGGTACTCGATTTTCGACATTTTGAAGAAATACGCGAATCTTTTTGTTCAAACCACTGCTAAACTGTGACTACGCTTTTCATGTAGATGCGTGTTCGTATATAAATTACACGATAAATGTACTATTTGATGCAACATAACATGTATCGAAAAGTTGCGTAGAACTATATCAGGCCAGTTCATTATGGGACCGACTACGTATGTATATTTGAAATGTGCTAGTTAAGTCCTTTCATTTGATCCACCCAACTCGGCATTATTAATTTTTTTTTAGTTTATGTTTTATGTCCTCTAGAGGGCGCTATTTTCAATTTAATGTGACGTCACATAGTCTTTAACCAGCAGTCAGCCATGGAGCTTCCAGCGATAGCTCATTTGTTAAGATAAATAGGTTAGAAGTTATGAGGGAACAGATGAACCTACACATATATACAAACCGGTCAAAATCATAACCCTCGCTTTTTGCTTCGCTGTAGTCGGGTAAAAAGCTTAATAAAACTAAGAACATACAATAGAATATAATTTTCAGATATACAGTGTGCTGTATCGGGTGGTGAAGTTTAAAGTAATATGATACAAAACTGTCGGATGATTAAACTTGCAGCATTCAGTGAGATATGAATTGTAATCTAAATTCATCTTTAGATACATGAAGCGGATCCACCTCGTGGAAAATTTTATTTATTACAACTATTATTTACTGATGTTATTGAATAATAGCATATAATACCTACTCTTTTATTGCACACCAGTTCAAAATATTTTAGCAAAGTATTATATTACAATTACGTAAAGTGTACATAGGGCGGTGTTATTGCACACTGCGATTCTTAAATACTTAATCGTCATTGTTCCCAGTTCCATATTTGTCCCCAGTACAGGGGCGCAGACCAACCTTAGTCATTAGGCCGTAGTCTACCACCTCGGTCTGGTGCGAGTTAGTAGGCTTTACGCATGGGTGTATGCAGGTTTCTAAATAAAGTTTTCATTCTGCGTTGAGTACATTGGTGTCTTTAATGTAGAACACATGCACTTTCTACATTATAGACACCAAAAGTTTGAAATAATCTAACGGTATAGGACCGTGGTCAAACCCGCGACCTTTCCGACCACGGGTCATGCTTATCACCACTTGACTACTAATGCACTTAAATATACTACTACTAGTGTAATTAAATATATTAAATACAGTACATATAATCACTCTTAACATAATAACGACGATGTATATCAGTCTCGTACAACAGTCAAGTTCGAGTAAAGCATTAATTAGAATAGAATCTAGAACAGTTAGATGCTACAATGAATTGCTTTCAGCTAATTGATACCTATACGATAACATACTCGTGGGAGATCGTTTTCATTGAAATAAAAACAAGAGTTCGTTTATTGTTTTCCACATATGATCATCGTTGTTTCCATTCCATTTCATTCATATACATTTATCCATTGCTATACTTGTACATGAAAAATAATGGATTTGTCATGATGTCCACGCTTGACAGACGTCTGGTTTTGGTTGAATAACAAAATAACACTGCTGCCCATTAAACTGGTACACCTCTCAGATAGTTCCCACAAAATTCACGGGAAGAAATGGATTGACGATATTATTGTGCCCGCGCCGCGCGGCAAGTTTGTGTTTATGTTAACGGGAAATTATGTGATCCGTCATTATGTGTATACAATTCCTAGGAAATGTGTACTATTACTAAAATAGATATGATGATAATCTATGATATATTTTGTAATATGCACTTTTCATGGGAATTTCTAATTAGCAATCGAAAATGTATTACTAACCTAACCTTTTTTTTTTTGCAGAGAAAATCCTATATAGGACTTCGCCAGCTTAGCCGCCTATTGCGACTTGCGGGACGTGTCAGACTCGTACTGACTAAAAACTTTGCGGTGGCCTTCATCGACTCATTAAAGGGCTTTGATATCCGCTGTGGATAATTTACAAATGCTTCTCAGTGTCTCGCTCTTTTGAGCACTTTTCGGGGGGAACCTACTCCCCCCAGCACCTTAGCACTTGAAGTTGCTCACAATGACATGAGCTACTCATGTCGCCATATTACCTGGAGATCGCTTTGTATAGACACTCTATGATTGCGTATAATGCGTCTACGATTCCCAAGGCCCTCTGCTAGATGTTTTGTACGGGGGACCACCAATAGCGGTCTGTTAGTCAGTATTATAAAGCCCCAGACTATTGGGCTGGGGGGGCCGAGGCGCCTACGCCTCTACGGAGCGGGATCAATTCTTTCTCGATCCCGCTCTGATGCCTCCTTCCGGGACATAACGTCCTCACAGAAGGAAGCTACGGCCTCCCACGCCGTATACTCTGCCAACACAGTCGACACTACTGCTGGCAGGGAGAGGTCTGGTCCGATCCGTTTGACCAGGATTCGCCGCTCGAGTGTCCACGCTGGAACCTAATCTGTTTACAAACTTGTTTTATTTGTTTTAATATCACAAAAAAAACAATTTTTATATATTTCCTAGTATCATCTCGGAATTGCATACAATTCCTAAGAAATATAATACATACATTTCACAGGAAATGTGTGTATTAAAAAATCTTTGAAACATTACGAATATTTTGCACATATCCTAAGTAAGGAATTACATACGAGTATATTTCTCAGGAATTGTGTAGAATTCCTAGGTTTCATACATTTCCAGTAACATATGTATGTATACACGAACGAAAATAAGATATTGAAAAGTTTTTAAAATTATTCGCTATTTTAAATTTAGCACTCGCCAGCGACAGGATTCAATAAGTCTATATGTAGTTGGTTTTAAGAGACTTGCAATAAGAATATTATTGTTGTTATGTACATATATTATTATGTATATTTTATTAAAACAATTTTTTTATAAAATATACTTAAAAATTAAATAAATTTTTATGTATAAAAATCATACACCACCGATAACGAGGTTTATGCTACAGCAGTTTAGGCCTATGCTACCGCTGGTTAGGTCTTCAGAGTGAGGAACTTACTCACAGTGCGGGCCGTCTCCCTGAGTACTGCTACCTGCATCAGGTTCATCACACATCTGCTTAGCGAGAGTTTCTGATGGTGTTGGTCTAAGCTCTTCACCATCAGACTGTTATCGGACACGACTATCGGAATAGTTACATTTGATTCCACATATTCCACATGGCGATAATCTCGAAGGCAAGGTCCAAAGATTTTATTTGCTTTTCTTTTTCTGCCATGACGAAGTTCTCATCGTGCCGAATAGCAATATCAACCAACATTATCTGTTATTATCAACATACATACATACACTCACGCCCTTTTCCCTGACTCTCCGGCGGGGAATCGAATCCCGGTCTCCCGCGTGACAGGCGAGGGATACTGACCAATATAATACCGAAGAATTTGGCTAGGCAGAGAGCGCATCCGTCCACTTGCTATGAGCAAGGCGGCTCTTCTTATCTTTTATTATTAAGTTTATATAAATGGTATATTATTACTTACCGCATTGAACTACAATGGGTTTTATTTACATAACTTGTTTAAACTATCGATCCCTGTTGATTGAAATGTTTGTAATAATCCAGTCAAATACTGCCGCGGCAAAGTTGAACAGAAACACAGAAATGAGGCTTGACGTGAATGATTTATTACTGTTGAGTGTGAAATTAGCGAGAGTTGAATATTACGTAGAAGTTGGTTTAATATTTCAAGATTTCGCTTGGCAGGCGTCTTGGAGATTGCAGTAGATCTCGATTAAATAACAGAATAACGCTGCTGCTCACTGTCACGGTACATAGCTGGTTCTCACAGCATCCACGCTAAGAAATAGAGGGACTATACTATGCCGGAGTCACATAGTAGATAGAGGGCTAATTTGAAGAAAATAGTTGCGATACTTATTCTGATCATTTATTTTTGTAACCAGTATTTTCTCTTGAGTTTTTGGAATCTGCATGCCAAATCACGAAACTGTTAATAGTCGCTAATATCTGTAATATAGTGGGATGAATGATCAACGGTAATGTTGTTGCAGACGTAAATGATCACATCGTGATGGTAACATCACGATGAACCAACTGAACGATGAATGATAATGATAACAACTGGTTACAGTTGTTATGGGTCGAAGTGCGGCAGGAGTGGCAGTTTCGAAAAAAGGTAGATCTATCGGCCAGACGGGTGTTATCTCTGGCGGGGCTTTCCATCGCCCCTACGTTTAATGTCGGGACGTTGTACATACGCTAAATCGCTATCGATCATTTTCACCGTGATTCAGCCTTCTATGATAATGTCACGTTTGAGTCACCTGTTGCGGATGTGTGCGGATGTGTGATGTGTGTGTGTGTGTGTGTAGCGAAGTAAATCGTCACATGTATTTATTTATTTATTTATTCTTTATTGTCCACAAACAGATAAATACATTTTTACATAAGA